>JAJIBD010008365.1:0-32221 GCA_021461705.1 Cryptotis parvus
TTTTATGATCTCGAATATTTCTTAGGAAAGGTGGAATAGTCTCTGAGATTTCCTGTGCATGAACAAAGGGAAATGTAATGGCAGCAAACAGTCCCAAATAAGCAAATGAGTCTTGCCATTATACAATATGCTGTCACATTTAATATTTATTTTCTGCTGCAACTAATATTTAAAGCCAATAACACATAACATTAATTAATGCTAATCACCTATTTTCCAAAGCACAACTACTCAGTGAAACTGGTACTTTTATCTAATTTCTCATTAATGTGGAAAAGAGAGTACATGTTTTTTCATTTTTTATTCTTACAATTACAAATATAAACAATTAAAAAGTTCATATTTGGGTTTTGGTCATACAGTGTTCCAGCACCCATCCCGCCACCAGTGCCCATCTCCCACCACCAACGTCCCCGGTTCCCTCCCCCCCTTCCCCAGCTCTCCTCCATGGCAGGTTCTTTATTTCTTTCCCTTTCTCTCTCTTTCTCTTTTCCTTCCCTTCCAGGCTATGGATTACAGAACATACATTAAAGGGTTGTCATGTGTATCTTTTTGCCTCTATTTAATGCTCAGTTCTAAGTTGGTATTAGTACCCTCGACAATTGTTAGCACACTGTTCCATTTTCTGTCTTACATAACCTCTGACTCCCACACGTTTGTGATAATTTCCACCTTTGACAAGACCTCCTGATATATGTTTCAGTTCACCTTGGATATTGGTATCATAATATGTACATATATATTTATGTTATGCAAATAAATGCAGTCATTCTGTATCTGTCTCTCTCCTTCTGACTAATTTCACTCAACATAATCTTCTCCAGGTCCATCCATCTATAGGCAAATTTTATAACTTCATTATTCACAATAGCCAGAATCTGGAAGCAACCAGAGTGCCCGAAAATCGATAACTGGATATAGAAGCTTTGGTATATCTACACAATGGAATACTATGCAGCTGTTAGGAAAAGAGAGAGTACATGTTTTAACTCTCTAGCATTTTATCATGAAACAGGCTGGTCGAAGAGTAATGGATCCAACCAGATCTGTCTGACTACAAAATTCACCACCCAGACATTGTACGATGTCTTCCATCATACAATGCATTATTAAAACCTCCTGCGGACCAATAGAAGGAATAAATGAAGAAATTATCAATTGCTTCTATATCCTATTAGATGGTTAGGGAGCATTAATGAAATTAATCAATGAAATTTAATATTCTACTTTCAGATTTTATCGCTGGAAGTGCTAACTGGTTTGCAACCAGAAGAAGCCTCCTGTTCCCATTAAACAGACAAAGCCTAAAGGCCTTCGTCAAAGGTTTAGCAAAAGATATTTCCAAACTGCATGTGACACATAATTTCATAACCTCAAAAGATTCCTTCACAATCAAGTGGTACATTCCATTATTCCAAACATCAATAGAAAAATTAGAATTATGAATGACTGGGTGTATTCTATATAAAAAGAAATTAATCTTGCTCAGTCTTCCTGTTATGATCCTCAGAAAAAGAGTGATTTAGAATGAACCCAGGAGATAAAAATCAAAATAAACAGCAACATTTTGAACTCCATCAGTTTTAATTCTGTTTTTTTCTTTAAGTTTGCACTTTTGTAGGGCTGACTTTTCTCTAGAGTCAGAGAAAATAACAATGGTAAATAATGAGCACTTCGTGTTCTGGAACAAACTACTGAATGCTAAAAGTGCCGGCTTTAGCAAGTGCTGAGAAAGCATCCAGATGTTAACCAGCTGAAACAATATATCCCAGTGCATCTAAATAAAATATTCATCTTTATTTAAAAATTGTTTATCAAATTGGCGTTCAGAGTTCCTATTAAATACTTAAGACACTGCAAATATCTTAAACGTGGAGTAAGTACTGAAACCGCTCTTTGTGAGAAGTATCCATATAACCATATAGCTCAAACGTAAATGTACTAAAATTCTAGCGCATCTCAGATTTATGTACACTGATCTAATAATAGTGGTTTTCTCCCCTTTGTTTCATACTTTTTGTGGTTTTTACATGCCAAGCCCTAACTATGAGTTACTTAGGAAGAATAGAGCTGGGAAATAAAGGAGAGGAGGGAGAATGTGCTACTCCCCAGGGAAGAGCTGGGGGCACAGAGGCGTGTCCCCCCACAAGCCCTCCCTAAACTTCCTAACATCATAAAAAATAATAAAATTAAAACTGCCAGGCAAACAGAACAAAAGTACAGAGTAGTCCTGGAAACTTTGGAAATAAGTATTGGATTACTGAGTCTTGTACACACGCAAATTAGGTTTCATCTCATGGAAATTAATGTGAAGAAAGCTGGAATTTCAATTATAAATTGAGGCATAAACATGGATATGTGTGGTTCCTCTAGAGCTCACTGTCATCAGGATGAACTCAAGCATATTTCTCAAAGTGTGTCCAGTGGACACCCAGGAATATAGAAAATTCAATAATTTTCTGAATAGCACGTGAGAGCCAATAAATTGTATTTTGAAGACCAATCTCAAACGAAATGCTTTTTGCAATAATACAGGAGGATTTTTATTTATGCTACAGTTTGAAAACTTTTGAGGCTTGAATAACATTGTTAATGAATATTCTTAGAGGACTCTAAATGCAAGGTATTATTAATTCTGAATATGATACGAGAATAAACAACTAATTTGTTTCCTAGAAAACAAAGAGCAGATTCAATCCCCCAAAGAATATGTTGAAAAATTAAGAAGGGAGCCAGAACCAAGTTTCCTTATTTTTCTGTGCTCAAATTTTTTTCTTTTTATAAAGGGATCATTGGATTAGGGCCACCTCAAAGCAACATGTTCTCTTCATAACTTCATTATGCCTGCAAAGATCCTAAACACATGAGCAGCTTCTGGGGATTAGGACATGGATCTATGAACTTGAAACTGTTTGTGTATAGTATTTCCTGAACTGAAATACATTAAATTACACACAAGAGTATTATGAATTAATTTTTAGTGGAGATCAGAGATGACAAGAGTATACCACCCGCACAGCAGAGCCTGGCAAGCTACCCGTGTCGTATTTGATATGCCAAATACCAGTAACAATTATAGACCTCATTCCCATGACCTGAAGGAATGGTTTGAGGCTCTTTATGTTCCTGGAGCAAGCAGATGCCCTTGGGCTTTACTAGCATGAGACAGGACATATGGAGTTGTTACTGGTGACCGCTCGAGCAAATCGATGATGAACGGAAAGACAAGTAATACAAGTGAAAGTAATTACTTTTCTTATTTATATCAGAATTTGGGCATCTAAGACCTTGGTTAAATAGAAGGAAAAAATAGTCAAACTTATCACGATTGACTCAAAATCTCCTATTTTGGTGTATATATAAAGCCACAAATACATTTTACCCTAAAAAGATCATCAACACATTCTAGGATCAACTTTGATTAATGAAAAACTTTAACACCAGGAATGTAATAAAAGATGTAAATCTTGAAGATGAAAAAAATTCTAGCTTAAGATGTTATTTAAGATAAATCTTGTCAAATTACTTACATTAATTCAGAGCTGTGAAGAAAAATTTAAAGACAAAGCATATATGCTCCCTCCAAAAGAAAAATGTTAGGATGTCTCATTCTTTCTGTCTGTGTGCTAAACTGCTTTCCCTACCCTACAGCTCAGTTTTAAAAATTCCAAATGTTTAAGGAACTTCATTTTAAGTTTAAGGAAGTTAATGAAAATAAGAAGAAAACTGTAGCATAACTATCAGCTTTATTATTTTCATTTTGGATTTTGATGTGATTTAGATGTTCTGAGATTTCTACTTCAAGTACATATAACCCAGAAGATAAAATCTATTCTCTAAATTCTCCAGTTAATAGAAAACTGAAAGACACAATATCAACAAGATTAATATAGAAAAATATCAGGGCCAGGGTGATAATACAGTGGGTTGGCATTTGCTTGTACGTGGCTGACTCAGGTTCAATTCCCAGCACCCCACTGCTCCCCTGATACTACTAGGAGTTATATATCTGAGAAAAAAAAGCTGGGAATAAGTCCTAGGGATCACCTGGGTTAGCCAAAACAAACAAGAATAACCACAAAAAAAGAAAAACCACCCATAGAATCAAAATTTAGGAAGATGATATCAAAAGCAAGAAACTGCTATTTAATGCTTATTTCATGCTATTTTTTTTAAATTTTATTTTATATTTTTTTGTTTTATAATCATTTTTTAAGTATTTTATTATACCACCGTGAGATATACAAATAAAAAAGATATACAATTAAAAAAGTTCATATTTGGGTTTTGGTCATACAGTGTTCCAGCACCCGTCCCCCTCCACCAGTGCCCATCTCCCACCACCAATGTCCCCGGTTCCCTCCCCCCTTCCCCAGCCCCCTCCATGGCAGGTTCTTTTATTTCTTTCCCTTTCTCTCTCTTTCTCTTTTCCTTCCCTTCCAGACTATGGATTACAGAACATACATTAAGAGGTTGGCATGTGTATCCTTTTGCCTCTATTTAATGCTCAGTTCTAGGTTGGCATTAGTACCCTCGACAATTATTAGCACACTGTTCCATTTTCTGTCTTACCTAATCTCTGACTCCCCACACGTTTGTGATAATTTCCACTTTTGACAAGACCTCCTGATATATGTTTCACTTGACCTTGGATATTGGTATCATATTATTTATATATATATATATATATATATATATATATTTATGCCATGCAAATAAATGCAGTCATTCTTGTATCTGTCTCTCTCCTTCTGGCTAATTTCGCTCAACATAATCTTCTCCAAGTGCATCCATTTATAGGCAAAATTTATGACTTCATTTTTCCTAACAGCTGCATAGTATTCCATTGTGTAGATGTACCAAAGCTTCTTTATCCAGTCATCGATTTTCGGGCACTCTGGTTGCTTCCAGATTCTGGCTATTGTGAATAATGCTGCTATGAACATAAAAGTAGGGATGGTGTTTCCGCTGCGTATTTTTGGTTTCCCAGAGTAGATTCCCAGGAGTGGTATGGCTGGGACAAATGGGAGTTCAATTTCTAGTCTTTGGAGGAAAGTCCATAGTTTTCCAGAAAGGCTGTACCAGCCGGCATTCCCACCAACAATGGATGAGTGTCCCCCTTTTCCCCACATCCACGCCAGCACTTGTTGTTCTTGCTCTTTTGAATATGTGCCAGTCTCTGTGGTGTAAAGTGGTATCTCATTGTAAGCAACAACTCAGGAACTTCATGGACTCAAAACCAATCATGCTATTTTTTGATTCAAGTACTATGGGCGAATAATTCTCATGAGGATTGCAGTATCTGCATAGTGCTTCAGGTAAGCAGTCATTTTAATAATGTTAGTTGGATCTTTAGCTCTTTCTTATAAGTGATATATGATTTTCTTTGTATAAATGTAAAATTAATTTCCAGTTACTTGGATTGAGGAGAAAGGAGGTTCACAGACTATATAAAGGTTTTCTTCATTTTCTTTCTTTTCCACCTCATTGTTTGCATATAAAAAATTAAACAGATTTTCATGTTGATTCTGTAGTCACTTTAGTGTATAAGTTTAATGTTCTAGAAGGTTTTGGCAGAGTCTTGGGGTTTTCTATTTATAGTATCATACCATCTGTGAATAGTGGTAGTTCAACTTCTTCAACTCCCACTTGAATCCATTTAATTTCTCTTTCTTGTCTAATTTCTGGGCAAGAATTCCAATACTATATTGAATAATAGTAGCAAGAGTGGGCATCTTTATAAATAATCATAGAAAAAAAGACTTCTAGTCATTCACTATTGAGTATGATGTTAGCTACGAGCTTATAATATAAGACCTGATCACTGTCTCACTGTATCACTGTCTTCCCACAGATCATCGATTTGCTCTAGTGGGCACCAGTAACATCTCAATACGTTCTGTCACATGTGAGATAGCGCAAGGGCGTCTGCCCACTCCAGGAACATAAAGAGCCTCAAACCATTCCATCAAGTCATGGAATGAGGTCTATAATTGTTACTGGTATTTGGCATGTCAAATACGACAGGGGTAGCTTGCCAGGTTCTAACATGTGGATACATATATATGTAAACATATTTTCCAAAGTTCCTTAGGAAGTCATACTTTGATATTACTTTCACAATTAGAATATTTTCCCAAGGAGCTGGAGTGATTGTACAGTGGGCAAGGCACTTATTTGCTCTGGTGTGATTGGTCCTAGTTCAATCCTAGCACCCTATAGGACCTCCCTAGCCCACCCGGAGTGATCAAGGAGCACAGAGCCAGGAGTAAGTTCTAGCACTGTTTCAAGTGGCCCCAAAACAAAACAAGGAGGGTAGGAGAGATAGCATAGTGGGTAGGGCGCTTGCCTTGCACACGGCCGACTCAGGTTCAATCACCAGCTTCCCATGTGGTTCACTGTGCCACTGCCAGCAGTAATTCCTGACTGTAGAGCCAGAAGTAACCCTGAGCATCACCGGATTTGACCCAAAAAAAGGAAACATACACATACACACACACACACACACACACACACACACAAACAAGATAATTTTTTTCAAGGGATCAGGGAAATAGCTCAAAGGAGGGCTAGAGTGCCCTTCCAGAAGAAGGCCTGATAAATAAAGAAATTTTGGTGGAATAAAGAAAAAGAGAAGTTTTGCGAGATGCCTAAGGAAATACTAACTAGCTATTGATAAAAAAATGAAATCTTGCCGTGCTCTGAAATGTGGATGCAAGTGAAGGGTATTATGCTAGAAGAGGTGATTCAGAGGGAAGAGAGTATTGAATTATCTTGCTCACAGGTGAAGTAGAACAAAACATAGTAAGGAAAAACACAACAGTCAATGGTAGTTTGAGAGTCTGCCTACAGAAATGAGTCTTCAAAGTTGGAGGGAAAGAACAAGCAGGGACCTAGCATCAGTAGTGGAGGGACGATGACACTGACCACACAGTGACCCTGTAGCCTAGACATTAAGAGTAACCTTATTCCACACCATAGCCTCTAAAGGGGGAAAAAATTGAATAATATTCTACTTACATGAGAAGTTTCCAACACGTAAGCCTTAGCACATCAACAACAAAATGATACCCTTTTTATTCAAAAGTTAGTATATTTTAAAAAAGTAATGCAGTCAAGTTACTGGTTTCTTCTACTTTCATAAAAAGTTAGTACTTAAATAGTAGCACAAACAGAACATCCCGCAATGCAAATTTTGCCATCTAAAAAGACAAGAATTGCTGGATTCATGTTTGATCTGCATTCTCTTTCCTCCTTAATATCAAATTCACTAGAGAAACAAATGAATACCTAGTACCTCTGGTGAGAATTGACCAAGAATATTAATTGGCAGGAGCTTTCTTGCTTTAAAAGCTCACTAAAACAGATATCCTCAGAAAGAGATAGCGACAAGATGAGTTGACAGCACAGTCATATCACTCTAAGTGCCACAAGCATTTTATTTCTAACCAAGAAAGAAGCTGGAAGAAGAATCTGTGCTTTCTGTTTGCCACCATCCCTCCCCACTCTTCTTGAACGAAATCCTTAATTTGTTAAACTACTTCCTGCTCTTCTTGGGTCTACTATTAACTATTATAACATGACTTCCCCTCCTCTCTGATGGGACGAAGTCACATGGTTGGAAATGCTCAGGTCCTTTCCATGCTTGGCTACTAAGCTCAGGGACAAAATTAATTTGAAGACTAATTCAATCCTGGAAATCCAGTAAATTTCACATTTATTTTCAAATGTTAAAGGAATAATTTCTTTAATGCTTCCAAGATCATGGGTACAAAAGTTTGTTTAACCCCAGTAATATCAAAGCCATATTATCCCATCAGGAAGAAAAAGCTGCTTGAAAATGAGTCAGCATGGTGGAAAATAGAACTCAGAGACGAAGGAAATGAATACCTATGCTTACCCTGAAATGTCAGAATCTAACTGGGGGTTGGATTTCTATCAACTGCAACTGAAAAATCCTAATAACACAAGGGACACAATATACTATAAAAGTTAAATTTTAATTATAACACCAATTCTAATTTCTTCACATTTTATTAAAAGAGAAAGAAAATAAATCTCCAAGTAACACAAACTAAATCACTAGCTGTGTCTTATAGTCATTGGAACAAGCATGTGATCATTATCATATATTACCATATTCTTAATCACACACACACAAACACATATCAGAGCATTGCTATAATGTTGTTTAATATATGGTACTACATAGAATAGTTTGCCCAACAAAATTAACTGGCCTATAGAAATAAAAACTTCAATCTCCTCCAATAATAAACACCGGGTAGCTTATTTATTTCTAGACTATCACTCTTCAATTTTCTCTCTTCTAGATAGAGTGAAAGGGAAAGAAATAAAGAACCTGCCATGGAGGCGGGTTGGGGGAGGTGGAGGGAACCGGGGACATTGGTGGTGGGAGATGGGCACTGGTGGAGGGATGGGTGCTGGAACACTGTATGACCAAAACCCAAATATGAACATCTTTGTAATTGTATATCTCATGGTGGTATAATAAAATACTTAAAAAATTTCTCTCTTCTAATTTATTATACAATAGAGAGTTTCTAGACCATATTTTTTAAATAATGAATACAAACTCTCACAATGTCTTATGGCTTGATAGCTTTTACATGCTGAAGTTCACAGAATGGAAATTATCATTGATCCAGTTTGTTTAAAAAAAATCAAACATTTATTCAAGCCAATTTCAAGAAATTTGCTAAGTCAACTAAAAAAAAGCACTTTGCTTTGTATAATGTCAACAGATGACTTGACATTCTCTTAGATTATCTATTTCCAGTATTTCTTAAAGATTGCATCTAAGTACAACATTCCTGTAAAAGCGAAATAGATGGTATAAATTCTCTTTAAGAACTTTCTCAGTAAATAAAAGCTGATTCTTCTATTAACATCTCTTTCTCTGCTATGATGTATTATTAAAAATGGACAGACATTGTTGGTGCCATGTATTGTATCAATAGCATTGTATGTTGCCATTTATTTTACTTAAAGAAGAGTTTATTTCATCTTGGGCCAACTTGGAAAGCCTTTCACAGGCCATCAGCACATTGGCTTTTTTTCATATTAGATAAAAGCAAGGTCACCACATATACACATTGATCTGCAGTTATTCAAAGGTTCAGTTGAAGAAAAAAGAATTTCCGCTCTTGGAGCAGATTAACTTTCATATCATAACAGTACATTAAAAATATGTAAATCCTTTTGAGATGCAAACTTAGGGGAGACAAATTCTATTGGAACACAAATAAAATTTAAAGAAAACATAATGTCAACTAAAATGCCAATGTATTCTGAAAGTACAAAGACTGAAAAAATGTATTTAAAAGTTACTAATGTATTTTTTAAAATTTTTATAACTCATAACTTTTAAGTTACATATATACATATATATATAATATTTTAGGTTTCGGGGTAACTAGTCTCTTCCAAATTCTGCCTCATAGTGTGAAGCATCAATATATGATACATAACCAAATATATTCCAGGAAAACATTTTTAAAAAAAAATTAAATGTTGGGCCAGATTGGGCCCACACTTGTATTTTTCCAACCCCTGCTGTATAAAAAACTACTAAATTATTAAGTGAGCTTCTTAGAGAAATATAGTCTATACATTGAATAAATATAAATTTTTCCTTAAATCCAAAGTAATTCCCAATTCATTCAAAAATACAGTTGACTAAAGACTGAATTTTTAGGTGGAAAAGGGAGTATTTTGGGAAAAGAAAATTAGTATGACTGGTTATGCTGTTATTTGAAGCAGATTAACACTATTGCTATAAATTTTATATCATATTAACTCTGCTACTATATATTTTATATGTTTGAGTTGTTGAAAGATTTGAACAAATATTCTACTTAGAAATATAGGAAATAATTGCTAAAAGCTATTGGTATAAGGCAAGTTAGCACTATTTACTACTTAAAATTATATGTGTCTAGGGGCCAAATCAATAGTATAGTAAATAGGGCATGTTCCCTTCACACAGCTGACCTGGGTACGATCACCACATACACATATGGTCCCCAAATACCATGTGTTAGTAATTCCTGATTGCAGAGCCAGGAGTAACCCCTGAGCATCAGCTTTGCCCCATTCCCACCTCCCCCTCAAAAAATGTTATATACGTCTCAAGATTACAAGGACAGAATTCAGGAAAATTTAAGGGATTATTTACTGAGATGAATTAAAAGACATTGGTTCAGTGTCTTAATAGAGAAGCCTAAAGACTAAGTAATGCCAAAAGACACAGATGCCAAAACAAGGACACTCATCCTACAGATTGCAATCAACACCATGTGTGGAGCATTTTAACGGGAGATTTTTAGAGGCTATTCCCCACAGGTATAGATTTTAACAGAGTATCATGGAGCTAAGCTAGAGCTGTTCAGCAGTGCTCTGATCACATGTGACAGCCATAATTGAGTAAGCAAAGGGGTGCTGGAGAAGAGGGTAATGGGCCATGAAGACGGAGGGAGAGCTGAGCAAGTACTGAGAGATGATTCTCATTGAGAGTGATGTGAAACTGGTAGGTGTATATTGAATTTCAAATATCCTTATGCTCTAGAGACTGAAAATTCTATTATCATTTTGACAGGTCTGAAAATGTTGATTTTCCAAAAAGTCGTATCATTGAAACTAAAATTTAGGATACAAATTCTCCCATTCAGGCACTGCAAGAAAATCTGATATGTTTAGTAGAACTTTGGGCTAACAAATTAAAAACAACTTAATCAGATTACAACATGTGAATCTGTTCACTTACTGACCAGTCCAAGAATTCAGGAATTTGGGGAAAGAGTAAGAAAACGTATACATAGATTAGACACAACCTTTTGATATCCCTAACTTTTACTTTCAGACCTTTTTTTTTTTACTTTTACATTCATTCACCTTTGGTTTTAATATCTTATTCAGATATTATTGGGCACAGCTCCTCTATATACTCACTGCACCCAATGTGGGACAGTTAGAATTTACCAGGAGAATACCATCCTGGCTACGTTGAGACTATAGGAAGACTATAGGGAAGGATCATACTAGTTTGCTCTAAACAGGCAAGTGATACTCAGAATCACCCTGGTGCAGATAATAATAAGAACCTTGTGGGTACCATCTAGATTACATGAAGCTCATGAAATTAAGATGTATTACTTTATATCACAGATACACCTGGCAGAGCAGAAACCAGCTTTCCCCGTTGTACCCCCTGCATTCCATGGACCACGAGAGCAACTTCCGACCCGAGTCCACCATCCCGATGGAGCCTCGGGAAGACCCCAGAGAAACCCCCCACACCTGGCTGGTAGCGATCTTCACAATCCACACTCCGAAGCTCGTAAGATCTCCACCCAGCAGATTAATCCAGTCTCCAGCCCTGCTTGTCAGAAACCCAGCCTACAAGGACCCACCCTGCAGAGACCCGCCCTTCAGAGGAGAGTATTTCAAGCCCAGGAATGCTTGAGCCTAAGACACAGATACACCCGGCAGAGCAGAAACCAGCTTTTCCCTTTGACTGCAGCGCTGTGCGGCCCCGATTTACCTACAAATTACCATGAATATTCTACCCACCCCTCTGAAAGAGCCCCACAAAGTAATGAGAATATAGCGCCCACACGGCAGAGCATGGCAAGTTTGTGTTCGATATGCCAAAACCAGTAACAGAAATGTTTATTTTCCTGACCCCGAAAGAGCCCTTAATACGGCAGCAGTAAGAAAGACGAACAAACAGTGCATGATAAAATTTCACGGTCATCTTCAATCAACGGTTTTGTCTGACCGATGTTGCTGTCATCCCCAAATTCCAAACAGGATAGGACCACCGTCTCCTTCGTGCAAAATTCTACTTCCTGCAACGGGGAGAAAAGGCTGCAAAGTTTAAGAAGAGAACTCCCAGAACGACCACCAACTGGGAACTCTTTGGCACCATTGCAGCAACATGGGAAGATACCACCATTGATGACATTGATGAAGAATACAACCGACTTAGGTTCAGCACCTCCATGATTGTGCGAAGAATGCCGAGAGAGAGAAAGACACAAAAGGCCTCCTGTCTTCAGAAACTCTTGAGCTCATTCGCCAACATGGCAAGGCGCAAGCCTCAGGAGACCAAATGCTAACGTCCAAGCTTGCTAAACGGTGCAGAGAAGCAATAAAAGAAGACCTCAAAGACAGAAGAGCAGAAATACTGGAAGATGCAGCAGAAGCCGGGAAAAGCATTTGCACCGCCCGCCTGTCCTTCGCCAACTATAAGACCAAGATGACTGCCCTCCGACGCCCTGATGGATCTATCACATCTTCCAGAAAGGCAATGGAGAAGATTATCCAGGACTTCTACTCAAATCTCTTTGATAGCCACATCCACCTGCCCACATACCAAATTCCACAGGATGGATATGTCATTCCCAACGTTCTCCCTTCTGAAATCCAACATGCCATCTCGTTGGTAAAGAAGGGAACAGCACCAGGCCCAGACAAAGTCAGACCTGAACACCTGAAGAATCTGCCATCGGTACTCATCAATACAATAGCTCGGCTCTTCACCCGCTACCTGTCCGAATGCAAGGTGCCCTCCCAATGGAAAACCAGCAGGACAGTTCTACTGTTCAAGAAGGGAGACATTCACGACATCGGGCAACTATCGCCCCATCTGCCTGTTGTCTGTCATCTACAAGCTGTTTACACGAGTCATCCTGAACAGGATTAGCAGAACACTAGATGAAGGACAACCATGCGAGCAAGCAGGCTTCCGGAAAGGATTCAGCACAGTAGACCATTTCCACACAGTAACCAAGCTCATTGAGGTTTGTAGGGAGTACAAGATGCCGCTCTGTCTCACGTTCATTGATTTAAAGAAAGCCTTTGATAATGTGGAGACTGAAGCAGTCATCGAAGCCCTAGCCAAACAGGGTGATCAAACCCAATACATCAAGATCCTTCGTGAGCTGTATTATGGATTCACCACCAGGATCTCACCATTCTACAAAGAAGTGATCGCTGATGTCAAAAGAGGGGTTCGACAGGGTGATACCATTTCACCAAAACTCTTCAGTGCCACCCTCGAGAACATCATGCGACAATTAGAATGGGAAGGAATGGGAGTGAAGATAGATGGTCGGCAACTACACCACCTCCGCTTTGCTGATGACATCGTTCTAATAACACCAAACATTAGCCAAGCGGCACAAATGCTGGCTGACTTTGATGGAGAATGTGGAAAGATAGGTCTACAGCTGAATCTAAAAGAAAACCATGTTTATGAAAAATGAACTAGTTCCAGAGGCCCCATTCACTCTCAATGGAATAGTCATCTCTGAATGCAGCAGTTATGTGTACCTAGGTCGAGAAGTCAACATGATGAACGACCTAAAACCTGAGCTGCGCAGGAGGAAGAGAGCGGCATGGAATGCCTTCAAAGGCATCGAAGAAATAGCTAAAAGGACAAAGAACCTCCGGCTCCGGGCACATCTCTTTGACTCCACCATTCTCCCTGCATTAACATACGCCTCAGAGACCTGGGCCCTACAAAAGCAGGATGAGAATGCTATTCGGGTCTCCCAGAGAGGAATCCAAAGAGCTATGCTTGGAATATCATGCCTCACTCAAGTGAGAGAAGGAATCCAGAGTTCTGACCTCCGTCGCTATCCCAGAATCAGGGATGCTGTCTCGTTTGCCAAGGCATCGAAAATCAGATGGGCTGGACATGTAATGCGATTTGGAGACAACCGCTGGACTAGAGCCATTACCGACTGGATACCAAGGGATGTCAAAAGAACACGTGGCCGCCCACCTACAAGATGGTCAGACTCCCTTGTAAAGACCCTGAAGGAACGCCTTTGAGGCTCTTCGTATTCCTGAATCAACCAGATGCCTTGGGCTACATTGGCACGTGATAGGGTCCAATGGAAATGTTACTGGTGCCTGCTCGAGCAAATCGATGAATAACAGGATTCAAGTGATCAAGTGATCAAGTGATCTTATTCAGTAACCTAATGCTTGGCTAACTCATAGAGGAAATAAGACCACCACACTTTCAGGCTTTAAGAAGCCTGAAAATTTCATATTTGAAGTCCTAAATATGCTTTAAGTGAAAATTTCATATTTAAGAAGTCCTTAAATATGACTCTCTGAAACCAGAGAGAAAAAGTCTATTCAACTGGTTAAGTCTATTTCCAATTAATGAGTGAGGCAACCAAAGGAGAGCAGATGTTTTCTCACTTCTGAGCCTGTACAAAGGCAAGAGGGAATACCCTACAATTTTCACCCACCAAATAAAAGGTCATGTACATGACCCTTTATTATAAAAGGTCATATACATGACCTTTTATTTTAGTGTTATAAATAGTAATACTTAATTCAAGTGCTTATAATATAGATATAATACCCTTATATACACATAATGTATAGAAAATACAAAATGTTAACTACCATTATATAGTGGCACAGAATGTATATAGAGAATATATATTTGCATAGAATATATAGGGCATTATATATACACATGTATATATACAAGGAGATGACAGAAAAACTTCCCAAACGTCTGCTATTTGTGGTATCCTTATATTCATATACCCATATACACATATATCCTTGTACTCATACATCCATATACACAAATATATATAAATATCCATATTTTATATATTGCATATATACATATAAAATGTATATACCATTATACATATTTATGTATAGTTGCTTAATTTTTTAATGTAAATACATACACTAAGAGATTTTAGAGCACCAGTTTCAACATTTTCCTTTTGGGGGTGTCCCTTGTGTTTTAGCAATCTTATTGTCACCTCTAGATCAAAATTAATGGCTGGCAATTCAATTTTTATTAAGTTAGCAATTACACAAGTAAATTTCATAAAGATGTGACACCAACAAATGGAATCTCACTGTATCACTGTATCACTGTCTTCCCGTTCATCATCGATTTGCTCAAGCGGCACCAGTAACATCTCCATATGACCTGTCTCATGCAAGTAGAGCCCAAGGGCACCTGCTTGCTCCAGGAACATAAAGAGCCTCAAACCATTCCATCAGGTCATGGGAATAAGGTCTATAATTGTTACTGGTATTTGGCATATCAAATATGACACAGGTAGCTTGTCAGGCTCTGTCGTGTGGGTAGCATACTCTTGTAGTCATCTCAAAATCCAGCATTTGTTGATGAACCATGCAGCCGCTTGCGGCCACGCAAGCCGGGCTTTAGCTGGTCGCTGGGGGTCTATGAGCGCGGGAAAATTGGTTCCCCTTGCGGGGGGGGTCGAGGCTCGGGCCAGATTAAAAGACGCAACAGGGGGATCCGATGAGCTGGGCTGTGATAGGCTGGTCTGCCTGGTGGAGTTCTGATGATGGGGAAGTCCGGATGTGGAAAATGGAGATCCTCATGGAGTGCGGGGGTTGTCTGGCTTGTTGTGAGGCTCTGCTGAGCCAGATTAAAAAAGACTGCAGCAGGGTGGATCTCGATGAGCCAGGGTGTGATAGGCTGGTCTGCTGAGTGGAGTTCTGACGAGGGGGAAGTCCGGATGTGGAAAATGGAGGTCCTCATGGAGTGCGGGGGTCTGAGGCTCTGCTGGGGTGGCGGGCCAGGGCTAGAACCTGCCATCCCTCCCGGCACCTCATGAGCGGCTGGGCACAGTGAGAGCCAGTAGCAGCTCTGCCCCATGTCTGTCGGAAATGAAATCTAGAAGATCTAACTGTCTTGAAACATTAAAATTTCCCTGGCATTCTCTTGAATTTTTTGCAGTATCCTGGAACGATTTAGTACATAGTTCAGAACCATGAAATCAGAGCAAATCTAGGAATCTTTTGTTTCTAATGCCCCATCCCAACTTAGTCACATAACACTATGTGCCAGGCATTTCAACTGTCTGGCTCCATTCAGTCTTTTCTCCAGGGATGGAGATGGGGGCTCCCAAACATTGCTCAGGAAATGCTGAGGCCCCACCGATGGGCTGTGTGCAAGGGCCTGAGTAGTCAAGGCCTGCACTGACAGGCCTTGTTGGGAGCTTCAGGGTTACACCTTGTGGTGCTCGCGGCACTATGTGGTGCCTGGAATCAAACCTGAGAGGATGCTCGCCAGGCTGTGCCCTATCTCTGGACTCCTCTCGGCTTGATTGTAACTTGGCAAGTCCTTCATGTTTTTGGGGAGGGGGTTGCAGGCACTAAAACTGCCTTTATTTTTAACGGGGTCAAAGAGGACCCCCTGATTTCCTTAGATACTGTTTAACCATTTAAAAAGAGCCTCAAGTGGAGGCAGAGCAACACTCCAGTATATTGTACATTTGCCTTGCATGCAGTGGATCCAGGTTCGATCCCAGCATCCAATAGGGTCCTCTGAGCACCATCAGAAGTAATTCCTGAGTGCAGAGCCAGAAGTAACCCCTGAGCATCACCCATTGTAAACCAAAGATTCTTAAAAAAAAAAAAAAGTCTCAAGTGACTCTCCCAAATTTATAATGGAAAAACTGCATTTGTCCTTTTAAGGGCACAATGATTTTCATTTTCCCTGAGAACCAAAGCTGAAGAAACATATATAGAATGTTTTCTCCATTCTGAATGCATTATTTTACTGAACATTTTCTATAAGCATCCTGAATTCATCAAGAAATTTCTAAATAATTCCTTACTATACAAGTAGCTTGTAATTTGTAGAGTTTCATGGCATTATTTTAATACGAACATAAGATTTCAACAATCTTACATAAGAGACTATCATAGAGACAACATAGAGGCAACATTTTCCTCAGGTCTTGTGTTCCTCATCAAGTTAGTCATAAAATTTTAAATAGATGGCCCAGAGCCATAGTCCAGCGGGTAAGGCATTTGCCTTGCACGCAGCCAACCCGGGTTTGATCCCCGGCATCCCATATGGTTCCCGAGCCCTGCCAGTAGTAATTCCTGAGTGCAGAGCCAGGAGTAACCCCTGATCATTGATGGGTGTGATGGAAGAAGAAAGAAGAAAGAAGAGAAAAGAAGAAAAGAAAAGAAGAAGGAGGAGGAGGAGGGAGGAGGAGGAGGAGGAGGAGGAGGAGGAGGAGGAGGAGGAGGGAGGAGGAGGGAGGGAGGAGGAGGAGGAGAAGGAGAAGGAGAAGGAGAAGGAGAAGGAGAAGGAGAAGGAAGGAGAAGGAGAAGGAGAAGGAGAAGGGAGAAGGAGAAGGAGAAGGAGAAGGAGAAGGAGAAGGAGAAGGAGAAGGAGAAGGAGAAGGAGAAGGAGAAGGAGAAGGAGAAGGAGAAGGAGAAGGAGAAGAAGAGAAGGAGAAGGAGAAGGAGAAGAAGAAGGAGAAGGAGAAGGAGAAGGAGAAGAAGAGAAGGAGAAGGAGAAGGAGAAGGAGAAGGAGAAGGAGAAGAAGAAGAAGAAGAAGAAGAAGAAGAAGAAGAAGAAGAAGAAGAAGAAGAAGAAGAAGAAGAAGAAGAAGAAGAAGAAGAAGAAGAAGAAGAAGAAGAAGAAGAAGAAGAAGAAGAAGAAGAAGAAGAAGAAGAAGAAGAAGAAGAAGAAGAAGAAGAAGAAGAAGAAAAGAATGGTTCTCCAGAAAGCCTAAGAAGAAGCATCAAAGAATAGCATTTAGAAAGACAGAGGTCCATATTCCTTACAGGTGTTTGAATGTGAACACTGGGCAATTAGAGAATGAGTGATGCAGGAAGGCAGGGAGGAAGCAAAAGTCCATAGTTCAAAGGGAGAGTCAACCATCTCAACCATCATATTAAGTCAAACATACAACCCTTTAAGTATATCTGGGGGGAAGAAACCCGGGGGATGGGGGGGAACGGGACGTTTTGGGGGGCACGGGTGGGGGATGGGTGCGGCAACAATGTTTGACCAAACCCAATTTTTTTTTTTTTTTTTTTTCTTTGTAATTTTAAAATAAAAAATTTTAAATGTTTTTAAAAAGATCACTGACATATTCCAAACAGATCTAGTAACTCATCAGAATATGTTAAATACCAGTGACACCAAGGGCAAGCTACAACTTTCAAAGCAATCTTGAATTTAAACTACACTATCTTTCCTCCACACACTCTTGGGAAAACCTTGTCACAACAGCAACCATGCAATTATAAACATCAGTCTTCAACCGAGCAATTGGCTTCTTCCCTTGTAGTACCTTGATTTGAGACTATCCCTGCTCCAGTAATTAGCAAACTGTTCTTCATTTAATTTCATTTAACTATCGCACTGACACCCTCCAAAGGCAAAGACCAGCTCCTTCTGCATTCATAACTGGAAAAACTGCCAAATGCAACTTCAGAAAAACCATAGTGTACCATAACTTGATGCTGATGGTTTCTCACAAAAGTTATGAGTGCAATGCTGTCTCATCGTCTATGTATGAGACATCAGTGCACAAAGATAAACGAAATCTTGCAATAATGAATCATGAGAATTAATAAGGAATTAATTTCCGGGTTATGCTTATTTAAACACAAGCTTTAATATCCAACAGAAAGAAGTGTGGTAGTATTGCTAAATATATTTATTATATGTAGAAAGGTGTTAGAAAACCACGACTATACTGAAACAAAATTAAATTTCAATAACAGCCACACTTGAAAGACTACAAATACTTGTTGTATAGGCTTAAATTAAATGAGATTAATTTTGTACCTTTGAGATAAGTGAGTTAATATTATACATAGAATAAATGCTAATGTTCTACAGTGTAATTAAACACTGTCAAAAACATTTCTTGGAACCTATGAGGGTGTGGTAAGATATGTGAAATTTATATTTCATAAGGTGACTCAACATAGATAGATCTGGAAGATATAACAAGCAAAAACACAGCCAGACATCAGTGAAATTATGCCAGTGTGAGCTCTCTCTGTCTTCCCTTGCTATTTCTGTGTTACTATATTACAAGGCGTCACATGGCAAAGAAGCATTATACTTTGGCAGTAAGAACCAACAAAAGAAAGTGATTTCTAAATTTTTGTCCTAATCCATTTGGAACTTCCTAGAAATAGTAGCAGTGCTATTATAATAAGTCCCAGAAGTGTTAAACATGAAAGTATTCATGGTAATTCCTTTTCCCTCTGGTGAATTTAAAGTGAAGATTGATGACACTGAAAAAAATATTTCCAAGGAATTTTCTAGAAAGAGAATTGTATTCTTTAAAACAGGCACTGTTAGTGAGCATTCCTTTATTACACTCTCAATTGAATGTATTTTTTTGTAAATAGAGATGGCAGTTATGTCACTCTCATAAGTTTATTATGAAGTCTGATGTGTTAAGATAAGTATGAATTTCATAGGTCAGTCTAAAAATTCAGTTATTATACAATACTTTACACACAGTATCTCCATAGCCAGGCATATTTACTATGAACAGGATCTGCTAATTGAACAAAAAACCTTTTTAATAATTTAGTTCCATAGACAAGCCACAGACCATAGACAAAAACTGCAGTCCTGTAATCAGCATCATGTTTGGCACTTAATAAACATTAAGTATGTGGCTTTCAAATTGTTGTGTCTCTTTAAAAAAAAGTGTGTTTATAAGAGCACTGAATCCTAAACACTAGACCACCAGGAAACTTTGTGCATATATACATATATACCTTAGTATTTACACAAAACTAAAGATATATATATATATATGTATTATAAACTTTAGAATGTTTTAGTATTATAAAATACTAAAGTATATTATACCTTAGTATAATTTAAAATTATCACTGTATCACTGTCTTCCTATTGTTCATCGATTTGCTCGAGTGGGCACTAGTAACATCTCCATTAGTCCTATCACAAGCAAGTGTAACCAAAGGGCATCTGCTTGCTCCAGGGACAGGAAGAGCCCAAAACCATTCTTGAGGTCATGGAACTGAGGTCCATAATTGTTACTAGTTTTTGTCATAACAAGTAAATAAAACACGGGCAGCTTGCCAGGCTCTGCCATGTAGGTGGTATTATAAGATATACTTTAGTATATAAACTTTAGTATATAAACTTTAGTATATAGTTTAGTATATAAAGTTTAGTATATACTTTAGTATATAAAGTTTATAATACTAAAGTGTATATATACTTTTGTATTATACTTTAGTATATAGTAGTAATATAATTAATACTAAAATATAACCACTATGCAGCTATGACCTATATATTTAAAAGTCAATAAATGGGTCACATCAGAGAGTGCTGGCAGCCACTCTGTGTGTGAGTTTAATTGTTGCCATGGCTTTGTTTATGAAACTTTTTCTCTGAACATATCTTATAAAACAAAAAATAACCAAAAATATTTTTCATAGTCAAAACTATTCTAAAAATGCATAACTGATATGTATTTAAACTGCACTTCGATATTTCCCAAAAAATGATCTATCCTCTCACATATGAAGTTTCCAATTACTTCCTAATTCAATAGTTGAGTTTTAGAAAAAAGAGAAAACTAAAGGAATATCACAATTTTATCCAAAGGGTATTGATCGAAAACCAAATCTTATTATATAACAACTTACTCAAGCAAAAAAAATCTTCAGAGCATTCTCCTATTAATTTCACAAGAAATGTATTTATGTTTTGTCCAGATGTATACAGAAAAAAAAAAACTTGAAGCAAAATGCTAAGTATGCCTGTAACATAATAGCAATCAATCATGTTCCAGGCTCCCCAAATCCAGCCTTACCTTTTAAACTGGACAGAGCCTTCCACTCATTTCATTAGTTTATCAAGTTGTTCAACTATCACCATACCAATTTTTTATATCTAAAGGAACAACCACAGGTCTTTTGCAATTATCACTATTTCGCTGATTCTGGACACACTAGTCTATAAAATGAGAATAGCTGCTCTTATTTCTGAGTTATTTTTAGCTTCACTTTAATTTCAATAAAAATTTATTTTCAACTAACTGCTATTTTCCCAATACAAATATATAAATTATTGCTTAACATGTTAAACATACAAAACTGTATCATTATTTAAATTAAATAAATACCATAAAGAAAATGATAAAATAAATAAAAATAGAGAATTATATTTATGTACTTCCAATAGAAAGTAAACTCACAGATTGACCTTTAAAATCTTAATTTAAAATCTACAAGAGCTATTTATTAATCATTTTCTCAGCAGCTAGCTACAAGTTGTTTTTCATTCACTCTCTCAACTTCGCTATCAATCCTTAAAAAAAGTTTCAAAAAGAAGTATGAAAATCATCTTTGAATTTTAGAGTAACTAACACACCAAATCATTCCTCCTCAAGAAATTCTTTCATGCTTTTATTAATAAAACTCTTTATTTAAACACTGTGGTTTACTAAGTTGTTCATAATGCAGTTGTTACAGGTTTTTTATGTCCCAGTACCAATCCCAAGAATAGAGTGACCTTCCCTTCACCATTGTCCCCATTTTTACCAACCGCTCCCCAAGCCATCCCAGTTAGCAGGCACACTTTCTTTTATATTGTTTATGTTCAAGTTCAAGTAAGTGGCCAATGGAATCAAGAAAATTATCACAAATAAAATTTGTAAAAATTATTATATCTCACCATGGGGTTGTTAAGGCCTTGTCTGTGGCCTTAACTGTTTCTAGTTGAGCCTTCTCAAGGAATTATTAAGTACAGATATCAGGGTATCATGACTGTCCTAAGTGTTCCCAGTCGAAGTATTATGCCATAAAGAAGAGACCCAAATTCCCCTAATATCCCACGTATCTGCCTGGAAAGGAACTTGACTTTGTTCATCACTGGAGTTGAAAAAATTTTCCCCTCAGGTAAAAATAACTTACCTCACTTGATCACTTGATCACCTGACATCCTGTATATCATTGATTTGCTCAAGCGGGTGCCAGTAACATTTCCATTTGACACTATCACGTGCCAGTGTAGCCCAATGGCATCTGCTTCCTTCAGTAATATGAAGAGCCTCAAACCATTCGTTCAGGGTCTTGATGAAGAAGTCTGACCATCTTGTAGGTGGGCGGTCACGTGATCTTTTGACATCCCATGGGATCCAGTCGGTAACGGCTCTAGTCCAGTTGTCGTCTCCAAATCGCATTACATGTCTGTTGCAGGACACCTAAAAGCCTAGGCCTCTGCATCTGCCCTGGATTGCCTCCTGCAGGTCATTTCATAGATAGGGGGGTAGTCTGAATGTGGCAGTCTTATCTGACCATGTATTCTATATTGGCTGGTATAAATATTCTCTCATGCTACCACAATCATCGTGGGACTAGCTAGATCTTACCAGCATATTTGCCTGGCCACGTTGGATCTCTAAGTAATTAGACCAGAGAGAAATGCTGTTTGCCTCCAAGCAAGCAAGCATGGCTCCCTGATAACTCAAAGGCAACCAAAATACAAAACTACCGTGAAGTAGACGAGACTCTTGTGAAGGCTTGGAGAAATATTTAACTGGCATTAGTATTAGTCTTTGGTACAGAGACATGTCATCTCAGAAACCCCCTTCTCTACCCTATAAAGGCAATTCCAGGCAGATCTTGGCTCAAGACATTAGGTGAGGTGCTGGGAGAAATTACCTGAGGGCATTTGATCCTTCCTGCCAGGGAAAGTTACATTTGGCTTGTAGCTTCTCCCAGCTCTGCTAGGAGGCTTTTAATTAGCTCTGAGTCCTTGTAAACAACCAGATGGTCTCCTGAAGTTGCTTCATTCTGTGGAGCTGTTTTCCTGTTTTCATCTCTAGATAGCCCAGCCCAGAATGGGCTGGGCTGGGAGTTTGGGCGGATTTCTAGCTATAAAATAAGCTGCAAGAAGAAAGAATCTCTCTCTTTTTTCCCCTTTTTGCTATTTCGGCTTCCCTTAGTGTTTTACTTCTCCGTCCTCTCCATTCTCTGTTGGGCCTCAACACGTGGTGGCAGCCATCTTGGCCTACACCTGGCTGGGGCCTAGCTGGGAACCCAGAGTCTGGAGGTTTTCCCTGCTCTTGGATTGTATATTGGAACCTGTGAAAGTAAAGCCCTTTTAAAACTGCATCGGATTCCTGATCTTCATCCATTCCCGCAGGCTTAGGAGGTAGAAGGGAACTTCGCCTCCCCGACACTGTCGGGGACCCGGCGGCGCATGGTCAGATAAGACTGCAATATTCAGACTATCCCCCTATCTATGAAGTGACCTGCAGGAGGCAATCCAGGGCAGATGCAGAGGCCTAGGTTTTTAGGTGTCCTGCAACAGACATGTAATGCGATTTTGAGAGGACAACTGAACTAGAGCCGTTACCGACTGGATCCCATGGGATGTCAATGTCCAGCCATTTGATTTTCGATGCCTTGACAAACAAGACAGCGTCCCTCACTTTAGCTTTTACTATTTTGGCACATTCCTACAACATAAAACAGTGCAACAGAAATTAATAGAGCAAGGACCTGAACTGTTGAGGAGACAGTTTAGGTGTTAAAGCAAGCATTTCCCTTACATTTTACAGCCCCACCTCTAGTCCGTGCACTGCAATGACTCCTCATTACCACCAGGAGTAATTTCCTGAGCATAGAGCCATGAGTAAACCCTGAGTATCCCCAGGTGTAGCCCAAAAACTAAAGAAAATGTAAAAAAAAGAAATCAATCAAATAGAGCAATGTAATGATTCAAAAGCCAACAAAATGTTGAGTAAAAATGTTAGTTTCAGGATATATATAGTGTGTGACATATATTATGTAAATTTTCAGAACATATTTAAAATAATATATGTAATTATTTATTGTCACTTATCACTTGTCTTCCCATTGTTCATTGATTTGCTCAAGCAGGCACCAGTAATGTCTCCATTTGTTAGGAATGAAGTCCATTATTATTACTGTTTTTGGCATATCGGACACACCACGGCTAGCTTGCCAGGCTCTGCCATGGATATGGGTTCACCCCTGAGGGGCCCAGTCTTACTCTATGTCTGATCATCAAGCATCCAGGGCCCACGGGGCAGAGCCCTGGGTTTACATAAATGAATGACTGAGTAGATTATTCCACATATGTTTCAGTATATATTTCACATGCAGGAACCAAGATTCTTACGTATCAAGAGGAGTAGCCCCTAAGCCCACTGGAAAGCCTATAAACCAAATACATATATAAAAATGCATATATAATAAAATAAATACATAATATCAAAACAATATATATTTATATGCTTAGGAGTATTATGAAACTATATGAAATTACATAAATATAAAACAAATATAAGGATGATTGAAAATAAATTTAATGTGGTTTATTTTCATCTCTGGCAAAAAGATTGAAATGACTGATAAAAAGGAATGGAATACTGATTAATTTAACCACATGTAAGAGATTTTATTTCTTGAAATTAAAAATAAGATACATGATAAATCAAACATAATGATGACAAAACACAATGATCAACATATGCTTATTTAAATTAGAAAGTTTATAACATTAATTTTTAAGAGATTTAACATGTACATAACAATATCGGGCACGTTCAGTGGTGGTATGGCTGTAGACACATGTACATGATAGGGGGAAACAAAGGGAAGAAAATATTCTTTCAAACTTATGACTCTCTGGAAACTGATAACTGATTCACATCATTCTAATTTTCTAATTATCATTTTATCAGCAAAACAATAATACTTTTTTCTGAAAACTTTTTTAAAAAGCATAATACTGCGACCAGATAGACAGTACAGTGGTAACAAGCAAGGAAAGCTATAAAAGGGACTATGAATTTATGACAGAGTATCATTTCCTTGGTACAAGAGTAGAAAATGAGATTAATACAGAGAACAAAGAGCATGATGGAAATAAAAAGGGAACAGATCTAAAGCAGAAGGGAAGTTAAATGATTTGATTAAAAAATAAAGACTATCATGATCAAAAATAAGGAATTTTGAAAAATCAAGGATTAGCTTCTGAAATACAAATTAAGTCAATTATTAGAGCAGAAAAGAAAGCTGAATCATCTAATTTCAAAGGTAGGAAAATTGGAACAAATTATTACATTGAGGGGGAAAACTGAGGAGCAGAATTGAGGTTTATTTATTTTGAAGGACTTTGAAACATGTATTAAAAGCATCTGATTCAACATAAGAAACTTTGAAAAGTGGAACAGGAAAAATAACTCCACTTATGTTTCCCTGAGCCTGCAGTAAGTACGTAGGTGGGTGTGTTTGGGTGGAAACATGGCTTTTTTTTAAACACCCTCTGATCTTCCCCACCCAAAAGCTAAATCCTAAATATGCGTTTATGACAACACAATCATTTCTACAGTAACTAAAGAGCTGTCAGCAAAATAAAAGTGGATTATTACTGAAATTGAAAAAATAAGCAAAGAAAAATGCAAACCACAAAGAGCAAGTCCTCATGCCAATATTCCAAGGGACACAGCCAACTCACTGCAAATGCAGAAAATGTCATGTACTGGGCAGCACAAATGACCTTTCTAGAGACCTGTGCAAGTCTGTGGGAAAGAGTTGGCTGATTAATCCAATATCATCAAACTCAATATATTTTACTGAATTCTCAGAAACAAATTCATCAATGGGTAGAAAATTAACTGGTTTTGGCATATTGAATACATGGGCTACACTGGCACGTGATAGGGTCAAATGGAAACATTACTGGCACCTGCTCAAGCAAATCGACAAATAACAGAATATCAAGTGATCAATTGATAAAGTAAATTAACAGAAGACATCTGATTTTTATCTTACTTCCCACCCATCCATGAAATATAGAACTGAAGATTTGGCTCTCAATAATAAGAAATAGAAAGAGAGAGATCAATAATAAAAGTTATGTATTTATTATTAAAAATTGGAATATCAGACTAAAAATACAGAACAGACTACCTATAAAAAGACACCATTTTCAATAAAGATTGCAGGGGGAGTTCTAGAAAACCCCAAGATGACTTACTCTGCATCCAGAAACACTTAGTAGACCATCTACTGGTGTGGTAATAGGAAAGCTAAGGCTTGATTTTCTTCAAAAAGTTCACTTTCCTACATTTTCGCAAATCAGATTTGAGCATAATTCACCCTTATCTTTTTTTTTCTACTTGCTACTGCCAATAGGGAAAAATTTAGCATTGTTCACAACAAAGTACATATGTGCTCAACAGAATACATATGTTCACATACATGTGGGTTTATATCTGGGCTCTGTGTTCTACTCCACTGATCTATGGCTCTGTTTTTATTCTTATTAATATTGCTTTGTAATAAACCTAAAAGTCAAGGGAAAACCTAGGACATTAATACAATTCCTGTTTTTTCTTCTAAGAATTGTTTTGGCTTCTTGAAGTCTTTTGCAGGTCCATAGAAATTATTTTATTTTATTTTATTTTATTTGAAATTCTAGAATGTTTGTATAGAAAATAAACTCCCAACTGATTTGACATACCATCGCCTTCCAGGGGGAAAAAATTACTCAAGATTCTTCTATAAACCTACCTTCTTTCACTATCACTGTCTTCCTGTTCATCATTGATTGACTCGAGCAGGCACCAGTAACATCTCCATATGTCCTGTCTCATGCAAGTAGAGCCCAAGGGCACCTGCTTGATCCAGGAACATAAAGAGCCTCAAACCCATAAGGTCATGGGAATGAGGTCTATAATTATTACTGGTATTTGGCATATCAAATACGACACGAGTAGCTTGCCAGGCTCTGCCGTGTGGGTCGCATACTCTTTGTAGTCCTCTCAAAATCCAGCATTTATAGATGAACCACACGGCCACATGTGACCGTACGAGCCGGGCTGTGATAAGCTGGTATGCTGGGTGGAGTTCTGACAAGGGAAGTCCGATGTGGAAATGGAGGCCCCTTGGAGTGGGGGTCTCGGTTGTTTTGAGTCTCTGCTGGGGTGGCGGCAGACTAGAACCCCATCCCTCCAAGGCACCGGAGCGGTGGCAGGGAGAGTACAGCCTGCCCATGTCGTGAATCTCTGATCAGCATCCTGGGCGGATGAAAAAGACGAGGGGGACCGGAGCGGGCGTGAAGGCGGGGGGTGGAGTGCTGATGAGGGGGAAATCCTTCTTTAACTGAACAAAAACTCCCTACCACCTCCCACCACACCCCCTGTTCAAGTGCCTCCTGATTAGTTTCAGGGTCCTTCTTCCAGGAAGCCAGCAGGTTGATAGACACTGTCCACTTTGGGAAACACCATGAGACCCCTAAATTTTTACAGCATACTTTGCTTTTAAGCAGAACACATAATAAGCTGCCCAAATGTTATGGAAATGTTTATGTTTACATAAGTCAAGTTATAGCACCACAATATTGGTGTCTTTTCCCCGTTATCCGGACACAGGGAGAGGTGGAAGTTTCACATTTATCTACTTTTGGAAACAATGTTTAACTAGATACACCACAATTTGGGGTTTTTTCCCTTTATTGGTGGTCATTCGGTGCTTCAACATTTCTTAGAAAGTATAGGCCACTCACAAGAGGAGGAATATAAACAAGCAGGATTCCCCGAGTGACAGTCCCAGAAGGATAACAGTGCAGCTTGACTAAGACCTGCCATGCTGCGAGCAGGCAATACTTGCTACCGAGCTATGAGTGAATAATCTCAGAGAGACCACAAATTATTTGTGGGGAAGGTGCCTGACGGCTAAACAATTAGGCTCAGGACCCTTAGAAGTTAGATAGAATACCTAGTTTTTCTTAGTGTTGTTTCCTAATGAATTTTTCTATATGGTCAATCGTGTCTAAGTTTATCAGCATAATAAGAAGCCATACTTCAATCCACTGCTCCAGGCAGAAATTCCCGAGACCCTATCAAATATATGAGCGAGTGAACAAATGGGCAGAGTGGAAGCACCGCCACAAAGCGGAGATGATGCCTGAGCCGTTACCCATAACACTGGAGACTGAATGAGGCAATAAAGTCCTTTCTAAGGATTTTCTCAATTTTATGATAATATGGGATTCTCTATTCGCAAAATCAGGGCAGAAAGCAGATTCACAAAAAGGCCACTACCATATTCTGTTTGCAGGTAACATTCACTGATAGTACCAAGTAAAGCAAAAAAAACATGCAGTCTGCTGAAGGGGCAACCAAGGCAAACCACAGAAAAACAATTTTGTCACTTGTCACTTTCTTCCCGTTCATCATCGATTTGCTTGAGCGGGCACCAGTAACATCTCCATATGATCTGTCTCATGCAAGTCCAAGGGCACCTGCTTGCTCCAGGAACATAAAGAGCCTCAAACCATTCCATCAGGTCATGGGAATGAGGTCCATAATTGTTACTGGTATTTGGCATATCAAATACAACATGGGTAGCTTGCCAGGCTCTGCTGTGCGGGTAGCATACTCTTGTCATCTCAAAATCCAGCATTTATTGTTGAACCGAGCGGGCACCTGCGACCGTGTGAGCCGGGCTGTGATAGGCTGGTCTGCTGGGTGGAGTTCTGACAAGGGGGGAGGTCGGGATGTGGAAAATGGAGGCCCTCATGGAGTTGGGGGGGGGGCGTCTGGCTTGTTGTGAGGCTCTGCTGGGGTGGCGGGCCAGGGCTAGAACCCACCATCCCTTCCGGGCACCTCATGAGCGACTGGGCACAGGGAGAACCAGTAGCAGCTCTACCCCATGTCTGTGAGTCTTAGTGCAAAACAATTTTAAAAAGGGAAAAACATAAAAAAACAATTTTAAAAGGGAAGCGATCTCACATGAAAGCCTAACCAATCAACAAGAACAAAAATGAGTGAACCCCACCTTTCCATTAAAATTGCAATTCTAAGTCCCTAACTCATCTCAACATCTGAACCCACAAAAGCAAATGAGTCACGTTAATGCTATGCTAACCCTACCATAGCACAGTTTTACAACTAAAATAACTTGTTAAGAAGATTCTCTTACCTGAACTATTTGTTTCACCTAAATAGATACAACCCTCATTCTTTGTTCATTCTGTCTACCTTCTACTTTTACTATTAGTGCTATTAGTGATACAGCGGGAGCTAAGGTGGAGAGCGCAAGGTCACTTTAAATCTCCACCCATGGAACAGGTAGCCAATCAGAATGTAGAATAAGATAACTGGGGTGGGATTTGTCAGCAAATCCAGCCCCATCTTCTGCTCTCTCTCAGCACACACTATCTGGACTCACTAGAAGGATCAGTTAGGACATGCCCAGACACGGGGTCCAGTACAGGTAGGTCATGCAGAGCCAGGCAAGAGGCAAGTACAGGTACAGGCTGGGCTCAGAAGCCCAGGATAGCTCAGGTACAGGCAGGGCTCAGATGCCCAGGTAGTGGCAAAGTACTAAGCACAGAAGTCTTACCCACGCTCATAGGGACGTGATCGGAGACTAGGAAAGCAGACACAGGGATGACCAGAACTGCTGCGGTACAACTGGGGAGGTACCTGCCCACTGACAGGTACAGAGCACGGGGACCTCACCCACATGCATGTGGCCGTGGCCGGAGACTAGGGACGCACACACGGGCAGAGACTGCGGTTCAGGGACAGGCCCTGGCCATGGTTTTCAGGGCGAGTAGACTGTGTGGGCAGCACAGGAAAGTCATTCATAAGATGGGGCAGTACCAGGACAGGACTGGTGACATCATTCATGGGCATAAGAGAGGCCGGACATCTGGGAATGGACCTGGAACCATCTACCTTTTCTTTTTTTTTTTTTCTTTTTTTTTTTTTTTTTTTTTCTTTTTTTCTTGGGTTTCTCCTGGCTCTGCACTCACAGCCACTCCTGGCAGTGCTCGGGACCATATGGGATGCCGAGGACCAAACCCGGGCCAGCATGAGCCGCCCACGCCCCTACCCACTGGACTATCGTTCCAGCCCCCATCTACCTTTTCTGTACATTAAAATAACTTTCAATTTTCTGAGTTCTGTATGCAAATATTTCACACAATTCTCAAGAACCACCAGCACAGGAAAATCCATTATCGCATTAACATTAGTTACTTAAAAATCTGTATATTACATGTGGCCTTTATTATAATTTCTTAATATTATGATTTCCTTTTTCATAGCTTTATAATAACTTAGTTTGAGTTTTTTTCTAAAACCATCGCTTAATGTTTATTCAAATTGATAAAGACAAAAGTCAAGAAGTCAGCAATCTTTCCTTTACTACTCCATATTTCAAAATAACACTGTAACACTAAGTATAATGAAATGAAGCATTATTTAGAATTACCATATGATCTTGCTTTCACATGAGTCACTTGTCACTTGTCTTCCCGTTGTTCATCAGTTTGCTCAAGCGGGCACCAGTAATGTCTCCATTGGTTGGGAATGAGGTCCATTATTGTTACTGTTTTTGGCATATCGAATACACCACAGGTAGCTTGCCAGGCTCTGCCGTGGCTCTGGGTTCATCCCAGGAGCCCAGTCTTGTCTATGTCAGACTATCAACCATCCAGGGCCCATGGGGCAGATCCCTGGATGTAAACAAGCCTGTCTCCTGTCTGTCACCTGCAACACATCCAGGCACCACAGCCACACCTGCAACACCTCAAGGGGCAGGGGGCATTCACATGAGTAGGTACAAATAAACCCTCTAGTAATATATATTTATCAGGTATGAAATACTGGAGTTGAAGTGCAAATTTCTTATTATCCCTTCCACCTTGTGACTTCTATAAGCCTTCACAGTGAAAGAGGTTGCCTCAGTTTCTCCTTGCCAACCAGAGAGGAGGCCACAGTTTCCCCCTTGCCAGTAGTTCCATCTCTCCCCATTAACCTACCACACCTCATCTTGCTTTTTTTCGGGTCACAATGCTCGGGGGTTACGCGTGGCTCTACACTTAGGAATTACTTCTGGCGGTGCTCGGGGCCCATATGGTATGCCTGGGATTGAACCTGGGTCGGCTGTGTGCAAGGCTGAACGCCCTACCTGCTGTACTATCGGCTCCGGCCCCACCACACCTCATCTTAACATTTACCTTTAACAATCCTGGAGTCCCTCCAGGACTGTACTATTCTGACCCAAACTAGAGTCTCAAGACTAATGAACAATCCCTGAGGCAGGTGGCCAGAAAGACAAAACCAGTCAGACCCCACCCTAAAGATTATAACAATGCAAAGGACCTTTAAAACCGTTAACACTAAATTGATTTTTAATTTAGCCCTATACTAAGTTCCTCCCAATTGGGGAGCTCCTTTTTCTTTCTCTTCTACTTTCCAATAAGCTTTTCTACTTTTCAGCTCTGAGTCTGAGCATCTTTATTATTCAATATTTTCATTCTCGAAATATTCAAGAGCCTTGGAAACATAAACAAACACAGACGCCACCACGCCTGCCTCACCTGCATCAATAGGACAGGAAATTATAATACTTTTCTTATAAATTTTGATGCATAGACACAGTGTCCAAACTACATGGGAAAATCATAGTTTATTCAATTAAGACATGAAGAAGGAAGGAGAAAGGGTTGGCTAAAATACTTAGGATGGGTGCAAGTAAGGTTAAAATGCCCCTTTTTTTTTAATTTTTTTATTATACCACCGTGAGACATACAATTACAAAGTGTTCATAATTGGTTCCTGGTAATACAGTATTCCAGCACCCATCCCTCCACCAGTGCCCCATTTCCACCACCAATGTCCCCTCCCCCTCCCGTCCCCCCAGGCCGCCTTAATAGCAGGTACCCCAGTTTCCTCTCTTTCTCTCTCTATCTCTCTCTGTCTCTGCATCTCTCTCCCTCTTCTTTTTACACATTGTGGCTAGCCCTGCAGATATTTATAGTTTATCACTTAAGTCTCTTTGTGTATATTCAATGGCGAAGTTTTAATCTGCCATTACCATTTCCCACATTTAGTAAAACACTGGTATCTATTTATATCCTATTAATGAATGCAGTCATTCTATATCTGTCCTTTTCCTTCTGACTAATTTCACTCAGCATGTTAATCTCCATGTCCATCCATTTGCAGGTAAATTTCCATAATTTCATCTTTTCTGACAGCTGCATAGTATTCCATCGTGTAGATGTGCCACAATTCCTTTAGCCAGTCCTCTGTTCTCGGGCATTTAGGTTGTTTCAGATTCTAGCTATAGTGAATAGCACAGAGATAAATAAAGAAGTACAGATAGTGTTTCTGCTATGTGTTTTTCAGTCTCTCGGGTATATTCCCAGGAGTGCTATTGCTGGATCAAATGGGAGCTCAATATCTAGTTTTCGGAGGAATGCCCATATTGTTTTCCAAAAGGGCTGGACCAGTCGGCACTCCTACCAAAAGTTGATGAGAGTCCCTTTTTTCCCCACACCCACGCCAGCACCAGTTGTTCTTGCTGTTCTGGATGTGTG
>JAJIBD010008367.1:0-84326 GCA_021461705.1 Cryptotis parvus
GAACATGTAGGCTCAACAATAAGAAAGTGCCTGGGATGCTGGGCCAATGAGGTTGAATTCTCTTCTAAATTGCATTGGTATTTTTTTCATATGCATATGATAAGTATATAAATCACCTCAACATAAATTCTCATATTTTAGAATGCAAGAGATCATTTTGACCCTATTCTTCAAAACCAACTGAGTTTATAGCAAATTACAGAGAAAATTGTGCATTCCCAGTTTGTAAAAAGTATCACAATTCATTTGTAAATGTAACTTGAACATTTCCAACAAGAGAAGGGACCCAGTGTAGATGAATACAGTAGCTAGGGCACTACTGGCTTGCATTAGACGTTATTTCCAAACAGCTCTAACTTTAACACCCTATACAGCTCTACATGACAACATGTGTGTTTTAAATAACATGCACTTCAGTTTTATTTTAAAAGCAGAAAAAGGTCTTGCTTTGATTGAATGCTCCTTTACAAGGTAATTTTGAAGGGGGAAGAAACTTGCCCTTAAATTTAATCATCATCCAGCAGTCCCATGGCTTCTTTAAGTGTATCCCAACTCTTATGTCCTCTATTTGATGAAAACATATGACCTTTGCCTTTAAGTCAACTTCCCTAGCCATCACAATAAATTTATCCTGAGATTCTTGGGGGTGGGGTGAGGGGCAGAGGCATATGGAAGTGGTGGGGTGCACATTCAGCAATATAAAGGGCTACTCCTGGCTCTTTACATAACAGTAACCCTGGCAGTGCTCAGAAGACCATACATGGTGCCAGGACTCAAATTGAGGTCTGCCATATGCAAGGCAAGTGCCTTCACCTCTGTACTATCTCTCTGAAGTGTTTCTCCTATCCCTGAGATTCTTTTTTATTTATTTTACTATTAAAAAAGATTTTATCATATCACCATGAGATAAACCGTTACAAAACTATTCATGATTGGGTTTGAGTCATACAGTGTTCCAGCACCCATCCATCCACCAGCACATATTTCCCAAAGCCAATATCACCCAGTTTCCTCCCCACACCTGCCTCTATGGCAGCCCCCCCTCTCTCTCCTCTCTCTCTCTCACTCTCTGTCTCTCTCTCTTCATCTCTTCTTTTGTGCACTGTGGTTTGCAGTACATATAATAAGGGGTTATCATCACTCCGAGCCGGAAACAATGGTGGGATATTGTGAAAAGGCTCAATGAACTGCAGGCCTCGCCAAGAATTCTTTACCCGCCAGACTCACATTCAGATATAAAGGAAAGATACACAACTTCATGGATAAACAACAACTCAGGAACTTCACGGGCTCAAAACCAACTTTAAAAAAGGACTGAAGTGTCTACTGTAAAATACAACTAAACCCAAAAGTACAACAAGTGAAAACAGAAAGATGGCACAAAATCCGATGACAATAATCTCTCTAAATGTCAATGGTCTAAATGTACCAATTAAGAGACACAGAGTGACAAAATGGATTAAAAAATTGAACCCAACAATCTGCTGTCTAAAAGAAACACATCTGAATAGTCAGAGCAAACACAGACTCAAAGTCAAAGGTTTTAATTATATATCTTTGTAATTGTAAAAAAAAAAAATTAAAAAAAGTCAAAGGTTGGATGACCATTCTCCGCGCGCAAACAACTCCTCCAAAAAGGCATGTGTGGCCATACTAGTATCAGATAATATAGACTTCAGACTGAAAAAGGTTAGAAGGGACAATGAAGGCCATTTCTTATTAATTAAGGGGTATGTATACCAGGAAGAAATTACACTACTAAATATATATGCACCCAACGAGGGGACAGCAAAATACTTAAAACAACTGCTAAGAGACCTCAAAGAAGACATTAACAGTAGCACAATAATAGTTGGAGACTTCAACACAACTCTATCAACTTTTGATAGATCAGCAAGACTGAAACTTACCAAGTAAATATTGGCCCTGAAGGAAGAAATGGAAGAAAGAGAGCTAGTGGATAAATACAGGGCTTTTCATGCCAAAAAAGCTGAATACACATTTTTCTCCAGTGCACATGGAACATTCTCCAAGATAGATCACATGTTGAGCCACAAAGCATATCTCAATAAAATAAAAAAGATAGAAATTGTGTCAACTATCTTTTCAGACCATGATGCACCGAAAATGGAAGTTAACCGTACACAGAAACAGGAAGTCAAACCAAACACCTGTAAAGTGAACAGCTCACTGTTGAACAACAAATGGGTCATAGAAGAAATCAAACAGGAAATCCAAAGATTCCTAGAAACAAATGAAAATGAAGACACCAACTGCAAGAACTTGTGGGACACAGCAAAAGCCATGTTAAGAGGGGAAGTTTATAGCTCTGTAAGCATTCATCAGGAAAAAAAGAAAGGGCCCACATAAATAACCTGACTACAGAGCTGAAGACATTAGAAAAAGACCAACAAAAGGAGCCCAACCCAGGCAGAAAAAAAGGAAATAATAAAAATTAGAGAGGAAATCAATGAGTTGGAAACCAAAAAAAACAATCCAAAAGATTAATGAAACCAAGAGCTGTTTTTTTGAAAAAAATAAACAAGATTTACAAACCATTGGCAAGACTTGTAGGGACAGGGAAAGAGAGAACCCAAATAAACAGAATCAGATATAAAAATGGTGACATCACAACAGAAACCACAGAAATCCAAAAGATCGTCAGAGATTACTTTGAGAGTCTGTATGCTGTAAAACATGTAAATATAGAAGAAATGGATAAATTCCTGAAGTCCTATAACCTCCCACGGCTGAAACAAGAAGACCTGCAATACCTGAATAAGCCTATCACCATTGAGGAAATAGAAACAGTAATTAAAATTCTGCCCAAACACAAGAGCTGAGATCCAGACAGATTCACTAGTGAACTCTACCAAACCTTTAAGGAGGACCTACTGTCAGTCCTTTTCAAGCTCTTCCAGGAAATAGAAAAAACAGAAACACTCCCAAACAGCTTCTACGAGGCACATATCACCCTGATACCCAAAGCAGGGAGAGAAAACACAAAGAAAGAAAACTACAGACCAATATCCCTGATGAACACAGATGCTAAGATCTTCAACAAAATACTAGCAAACAGAATCCAAAGACTCATCAAGAAGATTATACATCATGACCAAGTAGGATTCATCCCGGAAATGCAAGGAAGGTTCAACATTCGCAAGTCAATCAACAAATACATCATATCAATAAGAGAAAAAATAAAAACCATATAATCCTATCAATATGCAGAAAAAGCATTTGACAAGATCCAGCACCTGTTCATGATTAAAACCCTCCAGAAAATGGGAATTGAAGGGACTTTCCTCAAGGTAGTTACAGCCATGTACCAAAAGCCTACAGAGAGCATCATTCTCAATGGAGAAAAGTTGAAAGCCTTCCCCCTGAGATGAGGGACAAGATAAGGTTGCCCACTCTCACCTCTCATATACAATATAGTACTGTAAGTAGTTGTCATAGCAATTAGAGAAGAAAAGGACATCAAGTGCATCCAGATAGGCAAGGAAGAAGTCAGCTAGCATTATTCGCAGATGACATATTTTACCTAGAGAAACCCTAAACTCCCTACCAAAAAACTCCTAGAAACAATAGACACATATAGTAGAGTGGCAGGATACAAAATCAACACCCAAATCAGTGGCTTTCCTATATACAAATAACAAAAGAGAAGAAAGGGATATTAAGGAAATATTCCGTTCACAATTGTGCCATAGAAAATCAAATACCTAGGAATCAACTTAACCAAGTGTGTAAAGGACCTGTTCAAAGAAAACTACAAGACACTGCTCCAAGAGATAAAATAGGACACAAAGAAATGGAAACACATTCCTTGCTCATGGATGGGGAGAATCAACATTGTCAAAATGGTAATACTCCCTAGATCTCTGTACAGATTTAGTGCAGTCCCTATAACGATGCCCATGACATTCTTCAAAGAAATTGACCAAACACTCCTGAAATTTGTATGGAATAATAAACCTCCTCGGATAGCTAAAGCAATCCTCGGGAAAAAGAAGATGGGAGGCATCACCTTTCCCAAATCAAACTGTACTACTAGGCAGTAGTAATTAAAATAGCATGGTATTGGAATAAAAACAGACCTGTGGACTTAAGGAACAGAATTGAGTATCCTGACACCCAACCTCAAACACATGATCATTTAATCTTTGATAAAGGTGCAAAGAGTCCAAAATGGAGTAAGGAAAGCCTCTTCAGCAAGTGGTGCTGGGAAAACTGGGCAGCTACATGTAAAAAATGAATTTGGAACTCTGTCTAACACCATGCACAAAAATCAGATCAAAATGGATTAAAGATCTCAATAGCATGCTTGAATACATAAAGAAGATTTAACGGGAAGATCGTGATCGTGATAGGAAAAACCCTCAATGACATTGAAGCTAAAGGCATCTTCAAAGGTGAAACATCACTAACAAAGCAACTAGAAGAAAAGGTAAACATGTGGGACTACATGAAACCTAAAAAGCTTCTGCACCTCTAAAGAAACAGTGAATAAGATACAAAGACAGTCCACAAAATGGAAAAGAATATTCACCCAAAACCCATCTGATAAGGGGTTAATATCCAGGATATATCAGGCACTGGTAGAACTTTACAAGAAGAAAACAAACAACCCCATCAAAAAATGGGGGAGAAGAAATAAAGAGAAACTTCAACAAGGGAAGAAATTCAAATGGCAAAAAAAAATATGAAAAAAATGCTCATAGTCACTAATCATCAGAGAAATGCAAATCAAAACAACAATGAGATATCATCTCACACCACAGAGACTGGTACATATCCAAAACAGCAAGAACAACAAGTGCTGGCGTGGATGTGGGGAAAAGGGGACACTCATCCATTGTTGGTGGGAATGCCAGCTGGTACAGCCTTCTGGAAAATAATATGGACATTCCTCCAAAGACTAGAAATTGAACTCCCATTTGACCCAGTCATACCACTCCTGGGAATATACTCTGGGAAGCCAAAAATACACAGCGGAAACACCATCCCTTCTTTTATATTCATAGCAGCCTTATTCACAATAGTCAGAATCTGGAAACAACCAGAGTGCCCTGGAATCGATGACTGGATAAAGAAGCTTTGGTACATCTACACAATGGAATACTATGCAGCTGTTAGGAAAAATGAAGTTATAAAATTTGCCTATAAATGGATGGACATGGAGAAGATCATGTTGAGTGAAATTAGCCAGAAGGAGAGAGACAGATATAGAATGACTGCATTTATTTGCATGACATACATATATATGTACATATTATGATACCAATATCCAAGGTCAAGTGAAACATGGATCAGGAGATCTTGCCAAAGGTGGAAACTATCACAAATGTGTGGGTGTCAGAGGCCAAATAAGACAGAAAATGGAACAGTGTACTAATAATTGTCAAAAGTACTAATACCAACCTAGAACTGAGCATTAAATACAGGCAAAAAGATACACAGTCAACCCTTTAATGTATGTTCTGTAATCCACAATCTGGAAGGGAAGGAAAAGAGAAAGAGAGAGAGAGAAAGGGAAAGAAAGCCTGCCATGGAGGCAGGCTGGGGGAGAGAGGGGAGGGAACCGGCGACATTGGTGGTGGGAGATGGGCATTGGTGGAGGGATGGGTGCTGGAACACTGTATGACCAAAACCCAAATATGAACATCTTTGTAATTGTATATCTCACGGTGGTATAATAAAAATACTTAAAAAAAGAAAACAAGGGTCATCATGTATATACCTTTACCAACTTTCAATACTCAGTTCCCTGAGATTTTTGAATGAAATATTTACCATCATAAATTGCCTTCCCATGATAAAAAAAAAACAATCAATTTAATATTTCAACTTTTCTTGGTTAACATCTTGACTTTCTTTTTTTTGGGTCACAGCCAGTGATGCTCAGGGGTTAGTCCTGAGCTCTGCACTCAGGAATTACTCTTGGTGGTGCTTGGAGGACCGAATGGGATGCCGGAGATTAAGACTGGTTTGAAACATGCAAGACAAAGACCCTCCCACTGTATATGGCTCTGGCCCCACATCTTGGCCAGGATCCCTGACACCACAGATGATTTCCAACCACTCCACAACCAGATGTGGATGAGCACCTCAGAAAGGGGTGCTAACCCCACTAAATAGAATGGTGAGCACCACATAACATACACATCTCAACTAAGAGTGGATCCCCAGTAAGCTCCTCAAATAAAGGAGTACAAACCCTGGTAAGGCACCATGGGCAAATGCATGAGCACCACAGTCTATGGTGATGACCACAACTACAAGTATGTAAGGAACATGAGCAGCCTTGTGCTCTCCAGACAAGAAAATTGTGGAGGCTAGGAGGAAGGGTGACAGAGGAGAAAAAAATTTAAATAGGTTGTTGGAGAGATAGTATAGGAGTCAGGCACTTGCCTTGCATGCAGCTGACATGGTCCAGAGTTGGGGAGTAATATCAGAGTGGCTTGAAAACAAACAAAACAATAGGAACTGCAGAGATAGTTTGGGGGTTAAGGTACACTCCTTGCATGTGCTAATCCCAGTTCGATCCCCAGCACTAGATGGCCCCCAGAGCCTCACTGGGTGCAGTCTGGGAGGAGTCAAAGCAAAGCTCGGACAACCCCCTTTCAACCTCTATCTAAGCACTTCCAAGGTAAGTAGGGTGATCCCAGTCATGAAACAGCACAGCATGCTCCAGTCCTTGCAGCAAACAGCCAGTCTACTTAACAGAGGTGATCTTTGACCCTCAGAGATCTAACTGGGAGCTAAAATGTTGCAATAAAATTAAAAATAAAGGAACAAATGCTCACAGAAGGCGTCAAAGACTCCACAGCTAGTAAGCTCAATAACTGAATCACTAGCTGAGCCTTAGTCCACTAGTACACAACGCTGGCACCTTAGCTTTTAACCATTGCATCATTCGGCCTTTCTGAAAATGCCTAAAATTGACAGCAGTAGACCAGGTGGAGTTTCTCTTCCTGCTTTCCCTGCATGTGACCCAGAGCCTTCAGGAGACCCAGCACACATTTAAGGATGTATCGTTTGCACAGCAGGAGCTCTTGCATCGTCCCAGGGGTAAAATTCAATTATTTAATGAGTAGTGTAGCTCAGGCATGGACCAATCCCATGGACGCAGAATATAAACAACTCATAAGAGTCGAGCCGCCATCTGATACCTACAGGCTGAACATGAGCTCTGCATTTTTCCTCAACTAAAGTTTTGTTTTCCCTAAGCAAGCACTGCTGTAGTCAAAAGCACGCATTCATAGAGCACCTGCAAGGCACAAAGCACCCAAAACTTACATAAACTAATAAAAAAAAGATGGAATTCCTGATTTTAAGAAAGTTGAAGTCTTCAAGGTGAAGAAAACATTCAGCAATAATGAATTTCAACTAAAGATGAGGAGAACTTAAGGTGCCTGCAGAATTAAAATTGGAATTACAGAATCTTTTTCTTAGAAACAAGCATCTCATCAATCAGGTACATAAAATGTATGGATAAACAGTACTTAAGACATTTATTTAATGAGAGTTTATATGCCTGAAAACTCACCTATCCATTTGTTTTGAATGGATACATTTTTATTATACTCAAAACTTTTTGTATTCTTAAATATGATCAAGATTCCCCTAATGCTCCACTGTAGTTTATTAATTTGCTTAGCAAAGCCTTTCCAAAGGCAAACTTTTGCCCAGCCCATATAAACTAGTGCAAATTTTAAATGAGTGGGTTATGAATTAAGCTGTGAGAAATGAGTAACATCACCACCATTAAAGCTGATCGGGAAGAAATGAAATGATCATCTTTTGGCCACACATTTCTACGCAGAAAAAGCTCTTCTAATAGCTCTTACTCTGTGACAAGTGAGCAGATAATTCCCGATCTGTGATCTTTGGCTTCTATCCCTGGCACCATATATGATCCCTTGAGCCCACTAGGAACTTTTATTTCTTAACCTATAAGTTGACGATGTTCATTGGAGTAAGCAAGAAAACTCACATTGGTCTGTTTGGTCACTGCCTGAAAGCACTTATTATATTTTAGCCATCCAGAAGGGGTGGCTTTTGAGTTGAATCTTGGGCTGATAGTAAAATAAACCTAGATGCCTCTAATCATTCCCCCAAAAACACACATAGCTACTAAATTCTTTGAAAAGAAAAAGATGTGCAGAATCCAATGCTATGCTGAGTAGACTTTCTGTTTATAATTAGCATGTCAGTTAAAGATCAAACTTTGCATTTGACCCTCAGGTATCCCAAATCCATCTGATACGTTGCTCCTTGCCACTGGAATCTCTATGGTCCCTGGTCTTATTCCCACAGTCCTGTCATTCTTTCCAACAATTACACAAGCATGTTACCACCCAGAACTGCTAAGGCAAGGATGTGTTCTCCTCTGTATACTTCCTTTCAATAACTAATCCTGCAAACACAAAGTAAGTTCCAGGTGGGCTGAATTTTTTATGGTATTAGCTATAAACCCTAAAATAATTTATAATGGAAATTCTGAGATGGCCTTTTCTGTGAAGGATATTGGTCCTAGTCTCAGTGACAGAACATGCGTTCACGGGTGCACACGACTGTAGGTATGTGATACACATACACAGAAAAGGGTTCTGTTCACTTAACTCAAATTTATTCAGAACCGTTTTATGTTATTTATTTTCATGAGTTTTAGACAAGATCTTTTTTAGCACATTACAGAGGCCTGGAGGGGCTTTCTGAATAAAAGACAAAGCCAAGTACTGTTAATGCAAAGTATAGTAACTTAGTGTTTTGAGTAACACGGCCAAACATATTTGAATATGAAGCCATCAGGCCAAGAAATCTTGGTGTCTAGAGCTAAGAGCAAAATTGGCAGTTAGGTTCTCATTATCCCAAGATTTCTTGCTACCTTGTGGCCACTTGGTCTAGCCTGCTTCAATCTTATAAGAATTCACATGTATATTCCATAGAACACTCAGGATTAGAATATTCCATTTCATTCATGAAGCAGTCAAACAGAAGGCATGACAGGGTGTACACTCTTTTCAGGGCAACTAATACATTGCAGCATTAGCTATGTTATTTAACCTTTCCAGTCCTCAGTTTATTCATATAAAAATGCCATAAAAATAACAGCTATCCCTTTCAGATCATTTAAAGATCAAATTAGCTCGTACCTGCAACATGCTTGGCACAGTGCCTAGAACAATAAGAATAAATATATATTAGCCACCATTATTACTGTATTTTAGCTGTTATCTCACTATAAACTACATTCACAAAATCTGAAAGCAGATGCTGTAACTGATACTGCAACTTCTTAAGCAGATACTGCAACAAAGTAAAACCAGAACACAAAAGTTGTTTTATACTCCACCGTACTAAAAATTTGAAGCCTAAAGTCCAACTAAACACTAAGACCAATGACCTGTTCCACAGTGGAGAGAAGGGCTTGGAGACAAAGTGCAACAGGAAGCAAGAGAGAGTTGCAGGTCTGATCATGAGACCAAGAAAACCATCATTTGGACAGCTTCATCTTAGGAAGTATGAGAATCTCAATGTCCTTAGGCTGCTGTCCGGTATTCCAGCGGAAATTTTTTGGTTGCTGGAATGAGTTCTAAAAAGGCCTTAAAAAAGATTTCACTTTCAAAAGGAAACATTGAAAGGTAGTTGGGATCTTAATCACAGAGGCTTTTTTACTATGTGTGCAAGCACACACACACACACACACACACACACACACACACACACCCTTCAGGTAATTCTGGAAGCATTCAGGAAGTCTCCATTATTTTATTTAAAAGCGCCTTTTCCATCATTAAAAAGGCACACTTTTCTATGTAAACATCCTTCAGTGGAACAAACTTGAAGCATTACTATTCCTAAGTAAAGCTGGAAAAGTTTTCATTTTCCAAAACTCCTGGGCACACTTAAACCCATTTGTGAAAGTCCATGGGCTTTGGGAAGGGAGAGGTGGGGGATGGCGTTCTAAGCTTACCACAGTGAAGCCCAGTGGAAGAGAGCAACAGAATGACACGCAGATTAGCAAACGCTTAATGCCCAAAAGCAAATTAGTTTTAATAAAGAGCCAATCAGCAATTTACTAGAACATGAAGGAGCGTTTTAATGACCACTTAACAGAGATATTTAACAGAGGAGTGAGACTTTCCAATTTGCGCATCTAAACACAGTAATATTTCCATGATCCCTAACAAAATAATGCACATGCAGTGGCCAAAAATGCTTCTTATCTAGTAGAGGAAATAAATAAGTTTCCTCACTGTTATCAGATTCCTGCTAGCCTCGCAATAGTCAATGTTCTTTCATTCATGTTAATAGAATACTCGATATGCCCAATCCAATTTTGTTCGGCTAACACTGAATTAAAACATAAAAAAATAAGACACACTGGTTCAAATAGCAATGTGCGTTTGGTGGGGCGGGGATTGGGGAGTGTTAGTTTTGTTTGCTTCTTGTTTTTCTGTTGTTCTTTTGCTCAGCTCTTGTGAGAAATTTCAATACTATTTCAAAACTGTCTGATATTTTCCCCTCCAGTTGACACAATCTTATTCAAATGACTTGTAAAATGTTACCGGGGCGAGCTTAAAATCTTTTAATTACTTATCTGCATTCACCTAGTACATGGGGAGAAAACAATGTCCAAAATTGTCCAAAGAGAAACAAATCAAACTGAAAAGTAAAATCTCATTCAAGGGCGCCATCTAGTGGCAGAGTGCGTGGTTGTAATGTTGCTAAGCAACAATTGTAGAACAAGTTTAACACCCTGAAATCTCTGAGCTGGGGGGGGGGACGTTTCCCCAAAATATGTTCCTTGCTAACAGGATTCTGTCATCGAATAAATCTGAGACATTCTGGGTGAAGCTCTTAGGGAAATACGTTTTTACTTCAGAATGCCTCCGAGCCTGGTCCGTGATCACATGCCAGAAAAATCCTCAACCAGGAGGTGCCATTTCCCCCAGGTATTTAAGCAGGAAAATTTTTTACTTATGGCTGACTCTAAACTCCTTGCTGAGCTCTGGAGTTTCTCAAACAATGTTTAGGAAATGGTGATCTAATCCAACTCCTGCCTCCACTTTTTACACTCAGGGCTTCAGAAATTGAATTAACCTGCCCTGGTATCCCGCTTCCCTCCCCACACCCCATTCCTGGCCCTCAGCTCCTCCAGCCCTGCAGCTGGTCTGTCTTTGTGATGTGCCTGGGAATGGCTGTGGTATGAAGAAGCCTCGGCTTTGCAGCTCTTCTCTGCCATGGCTATTCTTTATGCTCAGGTCTGAACGGTCCCTGTTAGGGGCCTGGTAAGCTGGAAGGACATCCGACTGCTGCTAGCTAAATACTGATTCTAAAACAATCTATTACCACCCTTTCAAGCTGCTCTGACTTTTTCAATCTGGCTGCGCACTGTCCTTAGTATTGTATTGCAACACGGGGTTTGGCTCCATAAATTTTATTTATTTTTTTTCTTTTGGGTCACACCGGCAATGCTCAGGGGTTTCTCCTGGCTCTGCACTCAGGAATTACTCCTGGCGGTGCTCGGGGGGACCATATGGGATGTCGGGGATCGAACCGGGCCGGCATGGGCCGGCGGCGTGCAAGGCAAACGCCCTACCCACTGGGCTATCGCTCCGCCCCAAATTTTATTATTTTTAAGTTATATTTTATATTTTTGAATTTTATGTCATCAAAAATTTAACTTAAATTTATATTTAAGTTATATTTTAGCAGCAACAAAGCGCACAGAAAGCTCTCTTATTTCTGATGCCTCCAAGCACATCCCATGGGCATGTGAGATTAAGAGACAACATGATATCTCGTGACTATGGACATCAAGAATAAATGAATTCTAGACTAAAATAAAAAGGTCAAAGAAGGGAAGGACTTACATACCTCCCAGCCTCGACAACAGTAAAGAGATATTCCGCTACGCAAAAGAATTACACAAGCAGCTTCCAAAAGCTACTACCCTCAGTTATCTTGCAAAACTAAAACATATTTTCACTTGGTAGTCCATTCTTAAAATGTCAACATTAATAAACACCAGTTGTGGGTATTGTGTTTATGGTTGTGCCCACCAAACTATGCTCCCTTTGGAGACCTTTGTTCTAGCAGAAATGGCAAAGGTTCCCAGGCTCCACTTCTGCCCAGGATGGCAGGGACCAGGGCCAACTCCTGACACCTATTGCAGAGCAGATCTATGTGTCCCAGACAAGCTGGCTACACTCAGAAGAAACTAAGTGTTCACCAGGAGACTCCACAGCCATTCCCTCCCTCAAGACTGAAACCTGGAGTAATAATAACTTGAATAAAAATTCGAGGAAAAAAATAAAAAGACTTGCAAGGAATTTTTGTCATCAATTTATCATGAATTTCTGGAGTATTGTATGATGTCTTTACTGGTGCACAGGACTCAACACATCCACCTGAATTTCCAAACCAGGCAGTAAAATCATTTTGATGGTAATATAATATTCCGTTGTTGACCACTTCCTATTTGGATATGTTTGCATTGTACTCTAACTAAAAGAATTTTCTCAAACTAAACCCCGCAGTCCACTGCAACTTGGATGAAAGTGGAAAGCATATGAAGTGAGCTATGTCTAAGAACGACAATTATCACATGATCTCACTCATCTAAAGAGAGAAACAAAACAAGGAAATGGACAATATATAGCAATTATGAACACTTGACGATGGATTATAAACTTAAATTACCAATAAGCAAAGGAGATTATGGGAAGGAAGCAGTGGACTAGAAGTGCCATAAACAATGGTGGAGGGGCTTGGGTATTTGGTAGCAGTGAGGCATAGGAATTCTGCATATCAAAACCATAAACACGAACACTATTATAACCATGCTTCCTAAATTACAATATTTTTTCAATTTTAAAGAGTTTTCTCATGATCTAATTATTTCATTTATCGGTGTTTATTCTCCCTACAAGTCAAAATACTACTTTGAAGAGATGCCCCTCTGTTTACTAAATAAATCACTGTATCACTGTCACTGTCTTCCCGTTGTTCATCGATTTGCTCGAGCGGGCCCCAGTAACATCTCCATATGTCCTGTCTCATGCTAGTAGAGCCCAAGGGCATCTGCTTACTCCAGGAACATAAAGAGCCACAATCCATTCCGGAATGAGGTCTATAATTGTTACTGGTATTTGGCATATCAAATACAACACGGGTAGCTTGCCAGGCTCTGCCGGGCAGGTAGCACACTCTTGCAGTCATCTCTAAGTCCAGCATTTAATGATGAACCGCGCGGCCGCTTGCGGCCACGCCGAGCCGGACTGTGATAGGTTGGTCTGCTGGGTGGATTTCTGAAGAGAGAGAAGTCGGATGTGGAAAATGGAGGCCAAAATGGAGTGGGGGGTCATCTGGCTTGTTGCAAGGCTCTGCTGTGCTGGCGGGCCAGGGCTAGAACCCACCATCTCTCCTGGGCTCCTTGTGAGCGGCTGGGCACAGGGAGAGCAAGTAGCAGCTCTGCCCCATGTCTGTCTCTGGATCAGCATACCTGGGCCGGATTAAAAAGACTGCAGCAGGGTGGATTTCGATGAGCCGGACTGTGATAGGCTGGTCTGCTGGGTGGATTTCTGAAGAGAGAGAAGTCCGGATGTGGAAAATGGAGGCCCTCATGGAGTGGGGTGTCATCTGGCTTGTTGCAAGGCTCTGCTGGGCTGGCGGGCCAGGGCTAGAACCCACCATCTCTCCTGGGCTCCTTGTGAGCGGCTGGGCACAGGGAGAGCAAGTAGCAGCTCTGCCCCATGTCTACTAAATAAAAATAAATTATTTTTATTAGCCAAAGTATAGTGGGGGAACCTCAGAGCCCATCAACAGATGACTGTATAGAGATGGTGTAGTGCAGGTATAGATACAGAGACAGACATTGATGCTCCCACACGAAGGAATACTACTGGGGTATTTTTTATTTTCAAAAAGATTTCATTTTAAATTGAAGAGCAGGAAATAAGAAAAAGCAGAGGAGAAGTGACAGGGGGCAGGGGCAGGGTCCTCACCCAGATTTGCAGTACAGAAGTGAGTATATATAACTCTAAACCACAGAGCAGCAACACAGGGAAGCATAAAACCCAAACTATAACCACTTGACCTCTTGACATCCCGTTATTCATCGATTTGCTCGGCGAGCACCAGTAACATTTCCATTTGACCCTATCACGTGCCAGTGTAGCCCAATGGCATCTGCTTGATCAAGCAAACTTTAAAACACACCTGAAAAGGACACCCAGGGAGGTAGGTGGGTATTGGTGGAGGGAAGTTGACACTGGTCATGGGACTGGAACAATGAATGTCCGAAAATGTATTCTAAATAACTTTATAAATCAGTGTCCAATTTTTTTAAAGTGAGGGAAACAAAATTTACTGTTATGTAAAATATTTTTTTAATCTTTGACCTAAATAAAATTAAAAAAAAACAGAACCAAAAATACCTATAGAACAGTTGAGGGCTGGAGAGATAGTACAGTGAGTAGAGAAGATGCCTTCCATGTGGCCAACCTGGGCTTACTTGCTAGCACCCCATCTGGTCTGAAAAGCACAGCCAGGAGTGATCCTTGAGCACAGAACCCGGAGTAAGCCCTGAGCACCACCCGTGTGGCCCAAAAACAAATTAAAATGGGGCGGGGGGCAAGGGATTGCATGGTAGTGGATGGAAACTAGATTTTTAACAAGCATAATATAGCACATACAGATGCTGGTGATATGACTACATACTTCAACATAATGTTTTAAAGAAATGCTACTTCAATTTTTTTAAATACATAAAAATTAAAACTAAATGAGAACTTCCTCTTATTAAAATAAAAACTGAAACTTTCTCTTATAAAAAAAAGGAGGTGCCTCAGTGTCTTCGGCACTTTCCGCTCAAGAATTACCTCCAAAGAAGAAATTTCAACAGTGAAATTACAGAATCAAATGCAAACTCCTTTATATTTTGATAAGCGTTTTCCCCAATATGGTTGCCCCAATTTACCAAAGGAAACTTTTCATTCCTCAGTTCTCAATGGAAAGGTTGACTAGAACTGAGCATTAAATAGAGGCAAAAGGATACACATAACAACCTTTTAATGTATGTTCTGTAATCCATAGTCTGGAAGGGAAGGAAAAGAGAAAGAGAGAGAGGGAAAGAAATAAAGAATCTGCCATGGAGGCGGGCTGGGGAGTGGGGAGGGAACCGGGGACGTTGGTGGTGGGAGATGGGCACTGGTGGAGGGATGGGTGCTGGAACACTGTATGACCAAAACCCAAATATGAACTTTTTAATTGTATATCTTTTTATTTGTATATCTCACGGTGGTATAATAAAATACTTAAAAAAAGAAAGGTTGAGAGAAGCTGTAGGTGCCCACTCTAGCAAATGGAAGGTGCCGGCTTTCTCCCTTGTTTGGAGAAAGTTTGGAGAAACAATAAGGCTTTAAAGCACTCTCTCCCATTTGCAAGTCATAAATCCTAACAATTCCCCCAAAATCCAAATTTTGCTTTTACTTTTTTTGTTTCTTATATTTTGTTCACTTGTTTGGGGGCCACATGTGGTAGTATTAGGACTACTCTGGCTCTGTGCTGAGGGGTCTCTCTTGGCTGGGTGGGAGCTGATCAAGTGCTCTCCCTGTGGTATACTATCTCTCTCTGGCCTCCAAACTCCAAGTTTTCAAATAGGACCATGTACTATTTGAAATAGTGCATGGTTAGTATGGGGTGGGGGGGAAGGATAGGGGGGTGACTTATATTAGGATCTTACAGAGCTAACACAAGATTTAACAATTACATATAAAATTGGTGTTTTAATCAGATTAACAGAGACCCAACTGCAAAGCAGAAACCAGACAGAAACACTGCCTGGGAGAGGACCGAGCTGAAGCGCACTGCTTTGCTCGGGACACTGTTTCCCAGCAAAGAACTTGCTGCATGTATGTATGTATATATATATGTATATATGTACATATGTATGTATGTATATATATATATATATATATATTGCTTTTTGGGTCACACCCAGCGATGCTCAGGGGTTACTCCTGGCTCTTCGCTCAGGAATTACTCCTGGCGGTTCTTGTCTCCCTCTCAGTCCCACCGCCAAGCTGCCATCCTTTCCCAAACCTGCCACAGATCCTCTAGAGGGCTGACTGGGTGGGATCTCTGGCCAAAAGTGTCTGCCTTGAGGGCATGAGTTCAATCCACAGTGCCAGCTAAGGCTCCAACCATGGTTCCAGCAACTTGGCTATCCAGGACCTTCATCACCACAATATAAAATGTGCTCTCCAGGATGCAACCAGATGTGTGTGAGTACTGCGACTTAAGTGTGGCAAGCACCAGAGCTAAAGGTGTGTGAGTGCGCTGGCCATGCATGAACCCCAACAAGCTAAATTCAGAATATGTTTCACCACTGTCTGAGAGCAACCTCAGACAAGCAGGTGTGGGAGCACTGCAGCTAATATGGGTATTCCCAAGAAGCATCATGGCGGGGTGCCTGGGCACCACAATCAAGAATGTGCAGCCCCCAGTCACTGCAGCAACAGCAACAAAGGGAAGGGGAGGAGGAAAGATTTCTTTGCTGCTTTCCCCTTCCCCACAGGAGCTCTGGCTCTGTCCAGCTGTCCTCAACCCATGCCACTTCTCCACTTACGCCAATAGAGCACCATCTCGTCTCTCCGCACTGCCCTCGGAGGTCAGCTCAGTCCCCTACACTTACTCTAGCTTCTTTCAATTATCTTGAAGGATTCTACCTAGTTCTCTATTCCCTCACAGGAAGTGGGGGCAGATTTCAGGGAGGGGACCTTTCCCAGGCACCCACTGAGTCTCCAACTCCAACCATATGCCCACTGACCTTTTTCCTAGCGAGTAGGAACCTTCCATGTATATCAATATCAGCTCAGAGACTATGAGAAATGCAGACTCTCAGCTTACTTCCAGAGCTAATGAAGCAGATACTGCATGCGAAAGGATGCCCACCAAAGCCACAAGTAAGCTCACTGCCATCAGTTAATATGCCTTAAAGGTCAACTCCTAAATCCTTCTAGCCCGGATTTTTAGCTACAAGGACAAGGAATCCCCCTTTCTTTGCACAAGGCTGGACCAGAGTAAATCAAACACACTGGTGTTGAGACTATTGTAAATCAAAGTTTCATACAAAAGTCCCCTTGCACAGAAATAATGAATGCGTTTGAAATGCCCAAAGGAGAAGCACAGAGCAAGTAGTAGCAAAAGATAGTTTACCATGAATGAAAATCATACCGTTAATCATTTTAAAAATTATTTTAAAACTAGGGAATTGGGGACATTGGTGAAGGGAAACGGGTACTGGTGGAGGGATAAGTTTAAGTGCTGGAATACTATATGACTGAAACCCAAACATGAACATCTTTGTAATTGTATATCTCACGGTGGTATAAGAAAATATTTTATAGAAAAAACACTAACATGCTAATTCCTAGTGGCAAGAAAATTAACTTTAAATAAAACCAATATTCATGAACAGAAATTAGCCACAAAATTAAGTCAAAATGGTATGATTGTGACTCTGAGTTAATAGCTCCTAATGATTATTACCCAAATATCTAAATATGCACCCATACTTTCTCAGGTTATTATGTAAAAAGAGTTTGCTCTTATTTACCTGGGAAATTTTAGTTTTTCTTCTCTTTTGATGCATCCAGTGGCTTAATTTCTAGAAAACTGCTTTTTAATGGAGAGAGTCTGGTGCAGATGAAAAATATGTGAGCCAATATGTTTAAGTTCTTACTGGTTGTGTAACCCTAAGAAGTATTTAATTAGCCAGTGTCCATATCTGTGAAAAAGGGATAAAAATATCGATAGCATGGACATTACAAGGATTAGATGAGAGTGAATACATAAAACCTCTGTAATAAAGCAAGCTAGCCACCCATCACCATTCTAGATAATAATGCTATATACATAAATATGTATTATTCTATATATAGTATTTGTTCTAACAATAAATTCCATATTCCTGGATTTAAATCCCTAAAAATTCATTTGCAAACACATGTTCCAAGTTTCTCCCCACAAAAATTGGTGAATCTTGCAATTATTTGCTTTGCTTGTTCATCTGTTTTTTGTTTTGGGGGCCACACCTGGCAATGCTTAGGGTTACTTCTGACTCTACACTCCTCTGAGTGACTCCTGGTAGGTCTCAAAGGACCATATGGAGTTACAAGGATCAACCAGATCCCTATGCACGAGGCCAACACCTTATTCACTATACCATCTCTCCATTCCCCAGACCTTGAGGTGCCAAGGATTAAACTTGGATCCCTATATGCGAGGTCAACACCTTTACCTGTATACCATCTCTCCAGCCCCCAGATCTTGCACTTATTTTGAATGTACTCATACATTCATACATAATTTGATACATTGAGTATATAAATGACTAATTTCACCAGAGGCCACTTTCCCAGTGCCGGAAAGTTAGTGGTAGATGATAGAAGACTGGTGTCTGGGGGATTTGGGAGAAAGTACAGGATTCAGCTGCATGCCAGGCACTGGGTCTAGCCCCAGCAGCTCATGGTCCCTGATAATCTTCAGTGGAGACTGAAGCAGTCATCGAAGCCCTAGCCAAACAGTGTGTTCAAACCCAATACATCAAGTTCCTTCGTGAGCTGTATTAAGGATTCACCACCAGGATCTCACCATTCTACAAAGTGATCATTAATGTGAAAAAGAGGGTTCAACAGGGTGATACCATTTCACCAAAACTTTTCAGTGTCACCCTTGAGAACATCATGCAACAATTAGAATGGGAAGGAATGGGAGTGAAGATAGATGGTCGGCAACTACACCACCTCCACTTTGCTGATGACATTGTTCTAATAACACCAAACATTAGCCAAGCGGCACAAATGCTGGCTGACTTGACCGAGAGTGTGGAAAGATAGGTCTACAGCTGAAACTAAAAGAAAACCATGTTTATGAAGAATGAACTAGTTCCAGAGGCCCCACTCACTCTCAGTAGAACAAACATCTCTGAATGCAGCAGTTATGTGTACCTAGGTCGAGAAATCAACATGATGAATGACCTAAAACCTGAGCCACACAGGAGGAAGAGAGCGGCATGGAATGCCTTCAAAGGCATCAAAGAATAGCTAAAAGGACAAAGAACCTCCGGCTCCGGGCACATCTCTTTGATTCCACCGTTCTCCCTGCATTAACATATGCCTCAGAGACCTGGACCCTACGAAAGCAGGATGAGAATGCTATTCGGGTCTCCCAGAGAGGCATCGAAAGAGCTGTGCTTGGAATATCACGCCTCACTCAAGTGAGAGAAGGAATCCGGAGTTCTGACCTCCGTCGCTATTCCAGAATCAGGGACGCTGTCTCGTTTGCCAAGGTATCAAAAAATCAGATGGGCTGGACATGTAATGCAATTTGGAAACAACTGCTGGACTAGAGCCATTATCGACTGGATCCCACGGGTGTCAAAAGATCACGTGGCCGCCCACCTACAAGATGGTCAGACTTCCTTGACAAGACCCTGAAGGAACAGTTTGAGGCTCTTCATATTCCTGAATAAACCAGATGCCATTGGGCTACATTGGCACGTGATAGGGTCCAATGGAAATGTTACTGGCGCCCGCTCGAGCAAATCGATGAATAACGGGATTCAAGTGATCAAGTGATCAAGTGATCATAGTTTGAAATCTTCAGGCACTACAAGCTTGATAACCAACTTCAGTTTAGGCAACTTACAAACCAAATGGTCTCGTCTTTTTTAACTTGAATCTCAGGTGCCATTTCCCACCTTGAATAACTCTTGTAATTCACATTTCTATTTTCACTTAAATTACAAGAATAGAAATATTTGAGAAAGTAAGCTATGAGGACTTTTCCAAAGTCCACACCAAAGCAATATGTTCATACTTTAAAAATCAGAATTAAAATAGAGCATTTGGCACACTTCACTTTTCAGTCACTCTCTATATGATCTTTACTCCTTCTCTGTATCTGCTCATACCTTCTTTTTAACTCTGATTGCACTGCATTAAATTTAACACCTTTACCTACACATGGGGGGGTGGGGGGGGGGGCTACCAGAGACTTAAGAAAGCAATTTCTAGTAAGTCAGTAATTACAGAGGTTCAGCTCAGCTTCCAAATTCCTGTCAAGGATTATTTTTCAGTTTACAATGTCACGATAAGGTTAATAACCACTTCAGCTCAGAAGGAAACTAATCAGACACCCTTAGAGAAAGGGTTTCTGCTCCAAAGCTTTCCTGTGCTTTCAGAGCAGCAGCCTAGAAGGGGTTTAAACGGGACAACACTCTCTGCACAGGAAGTCATTTACAGAAATCCAAGAGGACGCACAGGGCAGCCAAACTCCTCCAGATGAATTGGATGAGAGAAACAAGCACCAAGCCCTGCTAGGTCAGACCCACAAAGAACGCCCCTGATTCTCAGCACACTGGGGTGCTCCCAGGTCACGTTAAAACCCACTGCCTATGGTGAGCAGCACCAGGGCACAGCACTCATTTCCTGTCGAAGGCCAGATAGCAGATATTTCAATTTCACTGGCCTTATGGTCTTAGATACAGCCACTCAGTTCTGCTGTGACAACAGGAAAATCACCAGAGACTATGTATGAATGGACATTTATTGAACTGGCCAGCCCTCTACTAAAACACTGATCACCAGTGACCAGCTAGATTTGGCCAGAGTTTGCTAGTCCTGAGCAAAATTCAGAGGCATATCTTTTTATTGTCTCTTGACTCACTGATATTCAACACAGGGAGATTTAATACATCATCTAAAGTACCAGAAAGTTCACTTTGTACAAGTTAAACTTTGATTTATTTTCATTTCACCCACAGCATTTACCAGAGTTGTTAAAACATCAAAATTACATCTCATTCATTCACCCAGAGGCTGTGTAGAGCCTTAAAACTATGTTGCGCCTCCAAATTTTGTGGTCATCTAAAATGTATTTCTTTCACACGTTGTGAATTCTAATTCTTAGAAGATGTGTGTTCAGTGAAATTCTACAGGCCCTTTTCCCCACCCTGTATTCCACCAAAACACTATCTTTTAAGTATTGCATAAAATTTGATTTTGCCTTCTTTGTGTTAATTATGAAAACTCACAGTAGAGAGTTAATAATGAGCATTATACTGGAATTTCAGAATGCAACACATATGGGGGGGGGGGGGAGATTGGGCTTGGGAAAATTACTTTTTTCCCAGAATAAAGGCAGTTCCTATTGATTGCACTCAAAAGTATTAATTTAAAAATTATAGAACTGGCAGTTGGCTATGATCCAGGGACACAGACAGATGGAAGAGCTGCTGCCAGCTCTCCCCATGCTAGACTGGCCATGACGTGTCCTGGAAGGGGGCAGGTTCTGGCTTTCGCCTGCCCCCCTGATAGAACCTCTGAAACCAGAGGAATCTTATGCACCACAATCACAGCCATTTTCAAGGTACAGATTCTACAACTCGTCAGAGCCACACCTAAGAGAGAAGCTGATTTCTTTTTTTTTTTTAGAAAGAGCCATTCTAGTTTTATTTATTATACCACAATGAGTTATACAATTACAAAGATGTTCATAATTGGGTCCTCAGTCATACAGTGTTCCAGCACCCATCCCTCCACTAGTGCCCCATTCCCACCACCAATCTCTCCACATTTCCTCCCACCACCCCCAGCCTGCCTCTATAGCAGGCACTTTTTCTTTTCTTCTCTTCTCTCTCTCTATCTCTCTCTTCTCTTACATTTGTCCTACAGACATTTAGGGTTTATCATGTAAGTCTCTTTGTGTATATTCAATGCTGATTTCCAGTTTGGTGTTACCATTTCCCACAATTAGTAGAATACCGGTATATATTTATATCCCATTAATGAATGCAGTAATTCTATATTAGTCCTTTTCCTTCTGAATAATTTCACTCAGCATGATAGTCTTCATGTCCATCCATGTGCAGGTAAATTTCATGACTTCGTTTTTTTTCTGATAGCTGAATAGTATTCCATTGTGTAGATGTACCACAGTTTCTTTAGCCAGTCTTCTGTTCTCAAGCACTTCAAGTTGTTTCCAGATTCTGGCTATTGTGAATAGAGCTGCAGTGAATATAGAAGTGCAGATAGTGTTTCTGCTGTGTGTTTTTGAGTCTCCTAGGTATATTCCCAGGAGGATATTGTTGGGTCAAATGGGAGCTCAATATCTAGTTTTCGGAAGAATGTCTATATTGTTTTCCAAAAGGGCTGGAAAAGTCGGCACTCCCACCAACAGTGAATGAGAGTCCATTTTTCCCCGTGTCCACACCAGCACTGGTTGTTTTCACTCTTTTGGATGTGTGCCAGTCTCTGTGGTGTGAGATGATACCTCGTTGTTGTTTTGATTTGCGTCTCCCTGATAATTAGTGATGAAGAACACTTTTTCATATAGCTTTGGCCATTAGAATTTCTTCTTTTTGAAAGCTTCTGTTCATTTATTCTTTCCATTTTTTTTGATGGGGTTGGCTATTTACTTCTTGTAAAAGTTCTACCACTGCCTGGTATATCATGGATATTAACCCCTTTGGGCTTTGGGTGAATATTCTTTCCCAGTGTGTGGGCTGTCTCTGTATCTTGGTCACTGTTTCTTTTTGAGGTGCAGAAGGTTTTCAGTTTTATATAATCCCATTTGTTTATTTTTGCTTCCATTTGCTTTGTCAGCGGTGTTTTGTCTTTTAAGATGCCTTTAATTTTGATGTCGTAAAGTGTTTTCCAACGTTTTCTTCGATGTACCCTAGAGATTCATATTTGATGCTGAGATCGTTAATCCATTTTGATCTGACTTTTTGTGCATGGCAATAGAGAGAGGTCTAAGTTCATTCTTTTTACACGTAGCTGCCCAGTTTTCCCAGCACCATTTGTTGAAGAGGCTTTCTTCGCTCCACTTAATATTTTTTTGCTCCTTTATTGAAAATTAAGGATCTTATATTTTAGAGTATGTTTCAGGATATTCAGTTCTGAGAAACTGATCTCTAGCCCAGGAATGTGGATATTTGTGCTAAACACACAATGATTCTGGAGTTGGATCTGGTGTCCTTCTCCCGACCTCAGTTCCCTACAGAAGGCCCAGTGGGACCACTCAGAACTGCTGCAGGTGTAGTCGGCCATGATCCAGGGACACAGACACATGGAAGAGCTGCTGCCGGCTCTCGCTGGGCGAGCTGACCAGGACGTGTCCTGGAGCAGGGGCAGGTTCTGGCCTTCACCTGCTGCCCCATAGAGCCTCCAGAGCCAGAGGAACCTCATGCACCACAATCCAGTCATTTTAAGGTCCAGATTCCACAGCACATCAGAGCCCCACCCAAGAGAAAAAATTATAGTACTGTAGGCTGGGGCTTTGCAATAACAATCTTAAATAAATCACCAAAAGCAAAAATTATCATTACAGTCTCCAACTTGTCATATCACCTTTAAAGGAAAAATATGTATCCAAAGATGATCATGCTCATTTTGTAAAAGTATTTTCACAGACCAAGGGGAAACTTTATTACTGTGGCTTAAAACTGCTGCCCACCAGGGGTCTCGCTGTCTAATTCAACTACTTCTGCTCTCGCTGTCTAATTCAACTACTTTGCTTTGAAGCACTCATGAGACTCTGCAAGTTTTAAAATCCCACTAAAGTTAGGAGCAAGGCTACAGTGGCTTGGCTGTTGTTTTGTTGGTGTTTGTAGTGCAGTGAAGATGACCTTGGAGGTCATTTGGTGCCAGAGAGCAAACTCAAGGCCTCAAAAAGCATGGCATGTATTCAACCACTTGAGTCACATCTCAGGCTCTTCCAATAGCATCTGGGGAACCTCCCAAGTAGTACTCAAGGATCTAGGCACCACATGGGAGTAATTTTGATGTACTATCTTCGACATGCTTAAAATATCATAGTCTACTATATAATGGATAAGATCTAATGTGATATAATCTGATACAAACTGAACAGGCAAGAGAAGTTCTGCCCAAAGTGGTTACAGAGCGGTGAAGCTGTGTTTATACAGCTCAGAAGCTGTGTTTATTCCATAGGGTCACTGAACAAGCCCAGTTTGACTGGTACAGGAATGAAAAGTCCAAAACTGGGCTCTCTCCCAACTAAGTTCTACCTGAAACTATAGAAGGTAAATTTAAGAGCTTTGAGTTGGCTGATTTTCCCACAATGATCAAACTCAGTGATCATCCTCATGGCTGGCAGCATAAAACAGTTGGATTCCACAAGCTGCTCCTTCAGTCAAGCCTCCTTTCCTAACTGTGCTAGCAGGAATCTCTGCAGCCCAAGTCTTCACTTCCATAGACACTGCCAGCTCCAATTCTCACCCCACCTTCTGAGCCACACCTCTCATTCTTTCAGAAGAAAAGGCAGCTTTTCTCATTGGCCTGCTTGGTGTGCACTGAGGGAAGCATGCACTGAGAACATTATGGGGAGACATACAGGAAACCACTACTTTCCCAGAAGTCCTGGGGGTCTCTGCCATTGCCAAATACTTTCTTATGGGAAGCAGATGAGAATAACAGATGATCCAGGAAATTTTAGTCAAAGGCTTACCAAATATGGTAAGAGAACATGAGATGAGATGTCACCAAGAGCTCTTAATTTCTACACCAAGTTAAAGAATCCAAAACCAGGGGAACATCATTCCCCAAGCCCACCCTTGGAAGAGCAACCACAGTGGCTCCCAAAAAGCTAGACTGCAAGTTCATGCCAACCCTTTTGTTATCTATGAGATCCCACCGCTGAGTGAGTCAGGCCCCTCTAGGCAAAAGAAAGAGGTTAGACCCAGTACTTAGCTCTGGCCACCAAATACCCAACCAGCTTTATTAACCCTGAGCCCTACTCTTCCCGACTCATCTCTTCACCTTCCACATTTATCCTCCCACCTCATTCCTGATCTCTCATTCTTATAAACTGAAGTACTTGTCAAATCCAGTGGTGATACCTGTTCCCTAGTCAATTGTAGAATACCAATTTATGTACCACACCCTCTAGAGGTTTCTTAAATTTCTAGAATAAATTTCTAGAAAGTTGTGACTTCTCACCACATGCTACCCTACCTCACAAACTGCTTCTTCAATTTTCCTCTTTGGCCGCATGGAAACCTCTCTACCAGACCTCTGGGAGACTGCATCTTCTAGTGTAAGGGGCATTCCAAATACATACAGAGGCCATGTTATTTGTGCATCCAGCACAAATTCTACCACACATCTTGTTCATCAGTGAAGATGAAGCAGTGGGGAACCATTAAATCTCAGCTAGGGCCATCAACAAGTGATGACTGGTTGAGCCAGAATGACGAACAAGGATGATAAAGATCTGAAGAACAGAGCAACAGCTTCAAGTTAGTCCACTGGGAAACATGAAGGAGTTCTCCAGTATATTTTTGGCAAAAGACTTTCCATGAAAATGGTAGTGCAAAGGTCAAATAGCAAGTGAGATACGTGGCATTAGGCTAGCTGTCTTTTTTTCATGAAAACTTCGTCCCAATGAAGATATTTTTTGAATTTCATTAATTGTTCTTTCTAAAAATTAGCATGGCTACTACCCACATATTATTAAATGTAAGAATTGAAAACTAATTTCCTACCATTTTACTTAATTTGTAAAAATGAAAGTCAAATTATACTAGCTAATTTTTTTATTATTTTGCTTTTGGGGTCACACCCGGCAATTCTCAGGGGTTTCTCCTGGCTCTGTACTCAGGAATCACTCCTGGCGGTGCTCTGGGGACCATATGGGATGCCGGGGATCGAACCCGGGCCAGCAGGGGCCAGCCATGTGCAAGGAAAACACCCTACCCGCTGGGCTATTGCTCCAGCCCCTATACTAGCTAATTTTACATTTGGTATTTATACAAAGCTTGGTGCCTGCTTTTGCTCTCAGGTTGGTGCCAATATGAATAGCCTCGCTTTGGAATGCCTCATTCTCCAGAAGATACAGTTTTAACAATTTTTTCTGTAAGAAACATATATTTCAAAGATTTTAGTATTTTGCTCCCACATTTGTGCTTCAGGAATCATAAACTAAAATGTCTGCAGCCTCCACATTAATTCCTGTTGGAGGACAGGTTTAGCTATTCTGGGAGTTTTGTTGTTTTGCCCACTCCCAGCTTAATCTATTTAAGCCATGGTTCATTCTAATGAGACCTTTCTTCTATGTAAACACTGCTAGAGGGTGTGGCAGTTACAGAAGTCACCTTGATTGAATAACTTCTGACTTATACATCTACTAAGACTTCTATGTTTTCTAGATTGGGCACAGCTCCTCTTTATACCCACTGCACCCAGCGTGGGACAGTTAGAATTTACCAGGAGACTACCACCCTGGCTACACTGAGACTATAGGAAGACTATAGGAAGGATCATACTAGTTTGTTCTAAGCAGGCGAGTGTGACCCTTTCAGTACAGGAGAACAAGGTGCTCAGAATCACCCTGGTGCAGATAATAATAAGAAGGACTTTGTGGGTACCATCTAGATTACATGAAGCTCATGAAGTTAAAATGTATTACTTTATATCAGCCCTCTCTCTCTCCAGTGTTTTACATAAGAGGTAATCTTGGTAGAAAGGATTAGACCTTGACATAATTTTTGTTTATACCTACAATAGGGTGTGGCACTACACTCTGTTTAGAGTTCTTTGTTGACATGACCCTCCCGATTGGATTACTTTGGTGACTTGAGGCCCCTTTACCTTTTCACCTTTTGCCTTTTCGGCCTTTTTAGCTTTTGGCTTTTGGCTCCTCAGCCTTGCGCTTTTGGCTTTTGGCTTTTGCTCTTTGGCCTTTTGCTCCTTCTTCTGGGTAGGACTCAGCTCGGGTGAGATCCTCTCTCTTTGGTGGGAGACTTAGGCTCTTTTGTATGGTGTTAAGTTCGGACCAGAGCTAGAGTTTGTTCATTATATTGGAGTGCTGTGGAAGAGTTTTTGTACTATTAAAAGCCTTTTTGGAACTGCACCGGACTCGTGAGTTTTCATCTGTTCTCCGGCTTCCTCGGAGGTAGAAGACAACCTCTGTCCTGACACTGTCGGGGACCCCGGCGGCGTTCCCGACAAATTCCCCTAATACTAAAGTTATCTACTTTTTAGCCATTTGGAGACTGACCAGAGATGGCAGTTTCAGAGAGAAAGAACCATGGTATCAACAGGAGAAATGAAATACTAGCTCATTGTCATTCATTGTATTGCCTTTGGGGAAGTGGCCTTTATTGCCTGCTCTCAAGTCTATGTAATTTTCAAATAACAAGTTCAAACTAATCTTTGCTCTTAGTCTATTAATTCGATAAGTTTCTGACATTCTCTTTGGTTCAATGGAATGTGGGATTGTTACAAGATAGTGATAGAGACAGAGATGTGGACAGATAGAGATAGTCTAGACATGGGACACATAAAGTAGGAACTTTAGATCTTTTCAGAAGGTAAAATAATCTAGTTAGCAATGGACAGATATTTGTTACATTAAAATAAGCCTAAGTAAGTGAATTGACTTTCACATTTAATTCAAAGCAAAACTACTTTTACATTTTTTTTTGGGGAGCAGCAGAATTCCCAGGGGACAATGGCACTCCTGGAAACTCTTGGCCAACTGCACCATCAGTTCAATACTAGGACCCAGAGATTTAGTGCTCAAACCTTGCAATATCAGAGATTTCAAGGCCAACAGATGACCATATGCAGTTGACCACATATAAGGCAAAAGACCCCATAGTATCTCTCTAGCGCCGAAATAACTTTTTTAATTTCAAACACACACACACACACACACACACACACACACACACACAAAGATGAAAATTTATTTTCATTTGTCCATTTGGGCTGCTCCTTGATCTTGTTCCATGTGGTGATGTTTCCATCTAGTTCTTTTTTTCTTTTCTTTTTGGGTCATACCCAGCGATGCTCAGCAGTTAGTTCTGGCTCTGCACTCAGGTATTACTCCTGGCAGTGCGCGGAGGACCATATGAGATGCCGGGGATAGAACTCAGGTAGGCCTCGTGCAAGGCAAGCGCTCTCGCCGCTGGTCTATTGCTCCAGCCCCCTCGCTCTAGTTCATTGTGAGGCCGAAGGAGAATACCAGGTGGTGGGCGCAGAGGATGGTGGTGTTCGAGGAGTTGGCTGTGGACTTCATCTGGGAGGAGTGGCAGCACCTAGATGAAGGGCAGCGAACCCTGTACCGGGATGTGATGCTGGAAACCTACAGTCACCTGGTGTCACTGGGACAGTCACTCACCAAACCAGAAGTAATCATCAAGTTGTAACAAAGAGCAGAGCCATGGCTCGCGGATCCCCCAGAGGACAGCCTCTCAGAGCCAGAAGAAGCCAATGGAAGCCGCACCATGACAGCAGCCATTTTTAATGTTCAGATTCCACAGCTTGTCAGAGCTCCACCCAAAAGAGAAGCCAATCTCAAGACCAGCTCATCAGAACGCCACCCTAGAGAGAAGTCTCTTTCATAGACACAGATGGAGATGCTACCGGCTCTCCCAGTTTCTGCATAGCTGTACATCAGTAAATGCAAAAACTTTGAATGTCCACATGGCAGATTCTGTCAAGCTACCCGTGTAGCATTTGATATGCCAAAACCAGTAATAATTATAGACGTTATTCCCATGACCTGATGGAATGGTTTGAGGCTCTTTATGTTCCTGGAGCAAGCAGATGCCCTTGGGCTTTGCTACCATGAGACAGGACATATGGAGATGTTACTGGTTCCCTTCGAGCAAATCGATGATGAACAGGAAGACAGACAGACAGTATCCCCATGACCTGAAGGAATGGTTTGAGGCTCTTCATGTTCCTGGAGTGAGCAGAGGCCCTTAGGCTATACTAGCACACAAACAGGGACAAATGGAGATGTTACTGGCACCCGTTCGAGCAAATCGATGAACAACGGGAAGATAAGTGATACAAGTGATGGTCTACCAAAACAAACTTAAAGAACATATTGTTTTAAAAGCTCATATATTTACCAGTGTTTGTTTTTCCAATTGTTTCAAATGACATCTAGCTGATTTCCTCATGGTATTAAGGAGTACTGATTTTAAACTGATGTGGGGCTTCTTCAGATTTGGATATTTATTGTGGTGTCATTTCTATTTTCCGAATCACAAGAGTGTGATTCAGAAATGACTAAAGTTACAAATGACTAAAGTTAAAAATATATGGACGTGGACAGATTAGTACAGGCATTACAGCTCTCCATGCAGGTGGTCAACACAATCAAATTCCTGAGGCTCTCCCTGCAGGTGACCAACTCCATTCTCATATGGTTTCGTAAGCAGTGTCAGCATTGACCCCCTGAGCGCACACCATTAGTGGCCCTTGAATATTACAAGGTATAAGTCAAAAACAAACAAAAAATGACATATAAGTAGGAAACTAAATTATAAAAGATTTTTGTTTTAATTTTGGATCTATCATTAGAAACAAAAGAAAGGAAATTTCATAAACACCAATACTTTGACTAACAATATGAAAAATCTAGACAGCTTAAATAAAATTTGATTACACAACCAGATATAATAAGGAGTATCTGAAAACAATCAAGAGTTCCCAGCATCATTGTAAAGAGAAGTGAATTCAATCAATTTTTTGGAGGGAGAGCTCCCAAGCAGTTCTCAGAGACATCTAGGCTACTCCTAGCAATATTCAGCCATCAACTGCGGCCATTTCAACTTAGGGCTAAAAGACACATATCCAGGGACCACCAGAGTCACACAGGAGAGTATACATGGGTATGAGTGTTGGCAGGGGAGGTGGTATTCAAACTCGAGTCTGATCCCTACACCCCTGACACTGAAATAAGTCTCCATTCATGAAATCAATTCAACATTCTGAGGTATTAGATCCATCCTGGTTCTATTCTAAAATGTTCACAATTATTAAATCACCCATGTCAAAGCCCACAGGCACAACTAGAAACTCTATTTTTTTAAGTTCAACAAAAACTCACTAAATACTCATAGGTAAGTCTGCTCCAACTTTGATTACTCTGCCCAATTCTAACAAGCTTGGAAAACTTATTCCAGGCGTATATGAAATTAGTAGTGAAAAAAGTAAAATTATGAAGAATAGGAAACAGCCCAAGCACCCACTGACAGATGAATGAATTAAAATGATGTGATGCACAGATGCACAATATTATATTACCCTGATCTTTTTTAAGTGAAAAATCCTTCCATCTGAAACAATATGGATAGAACTAGAAGGTCATATAGTTATTTAAATAATTCAGACAAACACTACTTTCTCACACTTCATAAAGAATTAACTAAGTAGGACGAAAAAAATTCATACTACAAACCATTTAGTAGTTCCTAGAATGGAAGGAAATATTTAAACCAGGTAAAGGGTTCAATCATCCAGTGATAGAGAGAAACTAGAACCTGTACACTTGAACTGTACACTTTCAAGTCTATGCACTTGAACCCAAATGTTATAAGTCAAAATTAATTCAATAAGCTATATATAATTTAAAAGTTGAAGTGTGAAAGAAATACTGAAAGCACTAATATTGTAGCAGTGATTAGTGATCTCTAGCAGTATAGAAAGAGTTAGAAGGGAAAGCACTACTTCCTGGCATCTACCCCAAATATACTCATTAAAAATCCATGTTCACTATAGCACTAAGTGTCGGGGCGCTCCGCCGGGTCCCAGACAGTGCCGGGAAGCGAAGTTCCCTTCCACCTCCGAAGCCGGCGAGGAACGGATGAAAACTCAGGAATCCGATGCAGTTTTAAAAGGCTTTACTTATCACAGGTTCAGACATACAAATCAGCAAAAAGGAAAAACCCGATGCTTAGGATTCCAGGCTAGAACCCCAGCCATGTGTAGGTCAAGATGGCGACCACCACGTGTAAAAACTTTGTGAAAGGAGAAGAAAACTTCCAAGCAGGCGACCGCTCACAGCGAGCAACAGCCCCCAAAAAGCGAGTGAAAACCGGCTAGTTTATACCCCCTGCAACTCAGACCTTCCTCCCATTGTTATGGAAAGCAGGGAGTGTTAAATGTCCTTAGGTAATCCCTCCCTGCACCTCACCTAGGCCCTTTAGTATGTTAATGTTTTGAGCCAAATGCAGAGGCCCTTAAAGGAGTCCTGCAACAACTAAGGACATAAGCAGTATATAGAAACATTCCAATCCAAACAAACCAATGATAGATGAAGGTATAACAAAGTTGTGATATGTGTGTGTTAGAATACTATGCATTCATGAAAAAGATGAAATCTTGCAGTTCACTTCAACTGGCTGGAACTTCAGGGTGTCATGTTAAGCAAAATAAGTCAGAGAAAGTATATCAGGTTATCAGATACAGGTTATCTCACTCATCTGTGGTATATAGAGAAATAAAACATGGAAATGGAAAGTATCAAATGATCACAAACTCTTGGCCTAGATAATAAAATAGGGATTACAAAGCAGTGGTGGGAAAGGTGGGGGAAGAAGGAAGAGGCAGACTGGAAGTGACCTAAGGACTGAAGTGCCAAGTCTTGGGTACTTTGGTGGGAGAGAAGGGGGGAAGAGGGATGCAGTAACTGTGCACACGTTAGAACCACGAATGTTAACACAATTGTAACATGTTACTTAAACTATAATGATAATAATAAGGAAAAGAGATAACGGCATTAAAGGAGATAATCCGAGACTGTTTCAGTGGGAGGCAAATAACCCCATATTTCCCATCATCCCAAAGCACCACCCCTTCCTGGGAAAGAATAATAACAGACCGCTAATCTTAACTCAAGGCTATGAGGAAAGGTTCCAATTTGTTTAGGACACAATCTGTGTTTAAAATAAAAAAAAAATCAGGAAGTATTCGAATAGCTGTAATTTATAAAGATTTTTCTTCAAAGTGGTTAATCATTTTTGAAAGTGTTGACACGTAAAGGGCGAGGTTCTGGTCACTGGGGAGTTGCCTTAGAAGGAGCGCTCATTCCTCCCACACCATTAGCCAGTGCAGCGCTGCACATGGACACTTGGCCAGAAGCCGTTCCAAGGACAGCATTCCAGAGTCAGCTATCACAACAAACAGCAGATGTACTGAAGAGGCACCAGTCACTCCTCCCCACACCCAAACTGTTTAAAGAGGGGGAAACAGATACCAAAAGAATAAGTGTGACTAGATAGGCAAAAGGCAAATTCTCAATGAGTTAAGAACAAATGTCCAAGTTTTCAATGAAAGCACTAGAGCACTAGGGAAAAAAAATAAAAAGACTGATCACCTCCATTTTAAAAAAGAAAGGACCAAATAAAAGCCCACTTGTACAGCTGCTGGGTCCACAGGCAGATCTTCCAACATGAGCTGATCAAACCTAAAGAATTTCCCCAGGGAGTAGACACTTCCAAGCAGCAAATTTACATTTTAAAATGGACCTCTTTATTGTTATTTTCTTGAATGCAAGAATGTGAATGATTGTTAAACATTAAATTATAGTTTCTAAACTCCTGTAATAGAGGAAAAACAGGCCACAATCAGGGCAGGGTTAAATGAGAAGATGACCCCTACCTCGTGTTTGGCTCCATACCAAATTGCTAGAAACCATTAATCCAGCATAAAATGCTAAACTGGCTGAAAAGCAACCATCGTAGCCAAATCTAAGGCAGAGTAAGTGCATTTTCTACCCGCATAGCAGGCTATTTGTTTAGGCATTTATTTATAACTTCTTCACCTGCTTCTAAAAAGACCCTGAGGATCCTTGCCAAAATGTAAGACCAACACTGCACTTTCTTCCTACATGTCTTTTATTCCCAAGAAAGTATACTGGAGGGCTGGAGAGATAGTACAGGGGTTAAGGTGCTTGCCTTTCACATCACTGACTCAGGTTCACTCCGAACACCACTAAGGAGTGATCCCAGAGCACCTATGTAAAACCATAGTCTCATTCAAGCTCTCACCCAGAATACATGTCACAAAACCAAGAAGAATGAAGCAATCCAGTGGTCCCCACTTTAACTATACCTAGTCCTTACCCTGGCACACAGAGGTAAGGTGACCAACTCCTCTTGGTTTGCCCAAAATTTCTTCAGTTTTAAAAATGAAGGCCCCACATCTTGGAGCGTGCCTTGCCCCAAGGCATCTGGAATGGCTGGTCATCCTACGCAGAAACACATTCAGGCATCATTAGGCAAAGCAGTTCTGTGTCATCTTTTGTCTTTTTTAGCTCAGGGATACAAAACTGTAAGTGGGAGTTACTGATCAAACTTAGATTTAAATCCCTTTTTGTCTGCTTCACAGCAGGGTAAACTTGACCAGTCCAGACCTGAGATTCTCTATCTAGAAAACAAAGATACTCCTGTGTGGAATAACAGATCATGGGCCCAAATAAAACTTTCTGTTATATAAGCTAGCTGCTGTTGCTCTGATTATTCCTATATTAGATTACAATCATAATTTAGCTTTAACACATCACTGCAAACTTTATGACAACTACTTTACGAATTGCTGGGGCTGGGTGTAGCTAAGCAGTAGAGTTCATGCTTTGCACATATGAATTCATTTAAACTTATTCCAAAGCTGTTGCAGTTTTTTGCAAGCTTGGCCAGAGCCAAGAATATTTTTATATTTACATCTTAAAAAAATGTATTGTAGTTTGGGTAACATAGTTAAATATTCTTAATGTTTATTGTTTTGATTAAAATGTTATTGCACCTTCACTACCACTAAAATTCCCAAGACCCTCCAATATTATCCCTATGTCACTTACAGTTCATCTCCTCCTCCCCATCCCCAACTACTTGGTAAGCTGAGATACTATCCATACCCTTGTTTTGTAAATGATAATTAGAATTTCTCTCTAAAGAAGGCCAGAGAAACAGTAAAAGTGTGACACAAACTTGTGTCACATACAGCTGACTCCAGGTCTATCCCAAGCACCACCAGGAGTGAACACAAAGCACAGAGCCAGGAATAAGCAATGAGTACTTCCAGGTGTGATCCAACCCCACCTCCAGCCACAAAATTGGCTTAATGGTCAGAGAGATAGTACAGGGGATAAAGCATTTGCTTATCAGCTGCTTCATTCCTGATCCCAGTAAACTCCCTGGCTGCTGTCAACAGTGCTCAGACTGCCACCCTGAGCTCACTCCTAAGCACAGACAGGAACAGCCCTGAGCACCTCTGGGCACACCCGAGCCCCTCCCCTCAAAATAACAACAAATTCTCTTTAAAAACATAGAAACAATGGCTAGTGTGTGCAAGAACTTTAATTTCCTCAAAAAATGCTCCACCACTATACTCAAGAACAGTCAAATCAGCCAATTACAAAGATGGGTTTCAAGAATTTCAGGGAGTTTCTGTGAGGCCCTTGTTTCATAGCACTAGAGTTTACATTTGAAAAGCCAAATGATAAGATTATTTTTAAATGCAAACTTTATAATTTCCTGTTCTGGCAGCTCCAACACTCACCCTGTTGTCAAGGAGCACATGAAGCCACCTTTTATTATTTAATGTGAGCTATCCTACCTACCATCAATATCATGCTGTGAAGCCCCTTTTATTATCATATTAATGTGAGCTATCCTACTACATGACACCATGCTGGGAATTTATGGGGCTCTGAAGTCACTCAGTTGCCAAAAGTCAAAAAATCCATGATTTAGCTGGATCATTAATGTTCATAATAGCAAAATACTAGTTCCATTTGGGTATTTTTAAACAAAGCAATCAGTATCTTAGGATTTTGGTTTTGTATAGTTAATTTGCTTATTTGATTTCTTTTCTTTTTTTTAAACCCATTTTAATGACAATACTGTGATATACAATATTATATTTTCATGCATACATCCTTCCAAAACCACACCCTTCACCAGAGCCAGTTTCCCTCCACCAATGTCCCAAGGGTCTCCCCCAGCCACCACCACCATCCCCCACACACACACAGAGTTCTATAGACAAAATCCCAGTTCTAAGGACTTAGTCTTTAGTCATTTGTTGCTCCCTCACTTTACTTCTTTATGTCCCATATAGGAGATTCACTTATTTACTTTTTAAATATTTGTTGTGGAGGTGAAAGCACCTACTCACATATAGATGAATAAACCTAAGTTCCTGAAATTCCACAAAAGTGTAACTCAATAAGTTGATAAAAAAAAACTTTATCAAAAACTGTATGTCTCTTTTTTCACAGATATGTAAAATCTTTTAAAGTATAAATAATTCTATGCTGAAACACTTAAAAGTTATTTGAAGGGGCTAGAGAAATAATGCAATGGGTTGGGTACTTGCCTTCATGCAGCTGAGGTCTTGCTTTGGATCTCCAGCACCCCATGATGTCGGTCTCCTGAGCCCCATGAAGAGTGAGCCCTAAGCACTGCCAGGTATAGCCCAAATCCCAAAAATAAATAAACTTTGTAAAATAAAACTTACATAAAATACATAAATCCTACAAGTTCATAATTTAGTTAAAGTGAGAAGAGGAGAATGAAAAAAATATTTAAGAGAAAATCTTAATAGGCCTACCAAAATATAAAAATTTTGATGTATCTTTAAAAGTGAATATTGGTTTTATATTAGAAAATACTATATTATAGGGCCGGAGCAATAGCCCAGCTGGTAGGGTATTTGCCTTGCATGCAGCCTACCCGGCTTCAATCCCCAGCATCCCATATGGTCTCCTGACATCGCCAGGAGTAATTCCTGAGCAAAGAGCCAGGAATAACCCCTGAGCATTGCCAGGTGTGACCCAAAAAAGCAAAAAAAAGAAAGAAAATACTATAGACAATGCCCAAGTATCTTCATTAATAATAGATTGAAATAAATGCCTCAAAAGATGGATTTTTTTAAAAATCACCTAAGTGAACATTAAATTTGAATGTTAATTCATTATTTAAAAAGTATAAAATCCCTTTGCAAGAATTTACAGATCTTTCTTAATCTAGTAGAGAGTAACCCAACTGTAAAAGCCATGTATAAATGAATACTCAAAGGCAAAGTGATGAGAAATTTGTCTCATCTTGTAAAGAAACTCCTTTAACACATCTTGGAAAACTGGTTTCAAGGCCATGGATTCCAGCTGTCTATCCATAAAGCTCTATATAATTCATTCAATCTGAATAATCTACCTGGATAGAAAATTCTTGGTGAGGTTTCATTTCATTGAGTTTTGGGATTTTGTTTTGTTTCTTTTCTCTATCCCTCCATTCTCTTCTAGTTCATAGAGTCTCATTTGATAGATCTGTGAATCTCATGGGATTTCCTTTGCATTTTCCTTTTTTTATCTGCTGGTTTTAGTATTCAGTCTCTGTCTTTGGAGTTTATTTCTCATGCATACATCCTTCCAAAACCACACCCATCATGAGAGAGCGAGTTTCTCTCCATCATTGTCCCAAGAGTCCCTCCCAGCCACCACCAATTACAAGCACATACACACACACAAAAGAGAGAGAGATTATCTCTATAGACAATATCTATAGCCAAAACCTTCATTATAATCATCCTGATTATAATGTGTTTTGAAATTTTTCTGCTTGTGTCTATTTTCACTGGAACCCTTAAGGTCTCTCAGATCTTGGTGCCTTCACTCCTTCAACTCTGGGAAATTCTCATCTATGACATTCTAAATAGTGGTATTCATTGCATTTGCCTTACTGTTCTTCAGTGATGCCAGTGATTCTTATTGTCCTCTTAACTTGTCCCATAATAATCTGATGTGCTATACATTTCTTTTCAGACTGTTTTCAGCATCTGTTGTGTCCTAGAGGCTTCCTGTGCTTTGTCTTAGAACTCCTCTCTTTTCCTCAGCTGCTGATACTCAGAGCATCTATTGATTTTTATATCACCTACCATACTCTTCATTTCTGTCACTTCATATTGTAGTTTTCTCATTTCCACTCTCATACTTCCTTATGCTTTGCTATTTATGCCATTGTTTCTTGGAGCTTCTTAAACATTCTTACAAAGGAGTCAGTAAAGCTACCTCTGAGAGTTTATAGAGCTAGCTGGCACTGGTAGAGTCTTCTGTGTTACTGTCTTTACTCACTGAGCTTGGTGGGCTTACATTGTCTTCCCCACTGCTTTTGTGCTCCTGCTATACTGAGGGTAAATCCTTGTAGTCAGCCACACTCTCCCCAGGAGTCTGTAAGGGATTAGTTTGAGTATTGCTCTTTTCCTAGTCTTTTCACCCAGTGACAGGGAGTATAAATGTGAGCAGTGTGAGATGTAAGTAGATCTGTCACACAGCCTCCTTTGCTCATGTGACTGTGCAGTTCAGGACACATGGATGTGTGCCTGCTGACACAGCAGAGGTTAAGCACAGAGGCTGCCAAAACCTAGCTAGAAGAAAGGGGATCGGATGCTAGTTCCATAAAGATCCTGGAAATGTCAGCCAGGTGGTTGGCCTCAAGTAGAAGGCTGAAGAAGCTAGCAGAGGGTCTGAGCTGTGGAGGGGCCCTGCTGTGATGGCAGAGGTTTACTATAGAGGCTCTGAAGCAACTAGTTTTATAATGGTATTAAGAGAATCTGCAGGGGGTGGGGAGTGATAGTCCAGCAGGTAGGGTGTTTGCCTTGTATGTGGCCGACCTGGGTTCCAGTCCCTGGCATCCCATATGGTCCCCCCTAAGCACTCTAGGAGTAATTCCTGAGTGCAGAGCCAGGAGTAATCTCTAAGCATTGCTGGGTGTGACCCAAAAAAGCAAAGAGAGAGAGTCTGCAGATATCACATTGTTAGATTATATTTCATGCTTTAGAATGATTGTATAATATGCATAATTTGTGGGGAAACTAAGTTTTGATTAAAATCAAACAGCCCTTCATTTGCAGAAGAGGTCTAAGATAGGCCATTTTTTCAGACAAGCCCCTAGTCCATACATGTTCCTTTTTTTATCTTATCTTACCAATGAATTTCTCCTCATCTTGAAGACTAAGAATTAATGATACCTTAACATAGCCCCTATGACAAAATATCCATTATCTTGTATCTCTCTCATGGTTTAAAGTTGAAATTTCCACAAAATGACTAACTACATGAAAGAATTCACCCTTGTGTCCTTGTACAGTCAACTTCCTGGGTTCTCCCTCCTGGCTACAAATTTCCTTCTCAATATTTTCCATTGCTTTTCTTCTTTCTTCAGTGTTTTCCACTCAGTGGAAGGAGTTGAGAGACCAGGCATGTATTTTTCAAAAAAAAGAAAAAAATCAGCATTTAAAAAAAAGGAATTACAAGTGGTAAAAATTTGATCAGGTCACAGTAAAGAAGATAAAACTACCAATAAGTTCAATGGAAATGAAAAACCATAGAAGACCCAAATTTTTTTAGTTCAAAGAAAGCAAACTTAGTAATAAATTTGGATACAAGTTTTTTTGACAGTTGAACAATGCCTCCCACCAAAGCTAGCCAGGTAGTAGTAGCCCTAAAACCTAAGTTTATTGGTAAAATTACTTATGGAAATCTAAGAATATATCACTTGGCAAGAAAGACTTATAGGTGTGATTAAGGATCTTGAGATGAGACTATCCTAGATTGGGTGAATCCAAGGGAACTACAAGGATTCTAAAGAGTGTGAAAAGGAAGGAGATGAGATTGAAAAAGATAGGTGTCGTAAAAAACAACTTGAAGAGAAAGGAAGGTGACTAGAAGATAGAATAATGAACCAGAAGCCAAGGACTACAGCAGACCTCAAAATGGTAGAGAAGGCAAGAAAATGAATCTCCTTCTAGAATCTCCAGAAGAAGAATAAGCCTGGTATCAGCTCAATCTCAACCCAGAGAATTAGTGAATCAATGAAACGTATTCAGACTTCTCAATTAAATAGAGTGTAGAATGAAGTTATGTTTTAAACTTCTACTAAGTTCTGTTATAGTAGCAATAGAAAACAAATATAAGGGTGACATAAAAAAATTTGATGATGACTCCCAGTATCCAGCTTGGGTTGTGAGGTATGATCTCATGGTAGTCATGGTTGTCTAGAAGGTATTCTACCTTCTAGTCACCTTCCTTTCAAGGAACATGAAAGAACAAACAATTGGGAAGAAAACAAAAAGTTCAATTCAAAAAACTCAGTTGGAGGTATCTCTGCAACTTCTAAGAGGTTCACTAAACAGTTGCATAGACAGAACTTTCCCAAAATTGGTGCTCACTATATGCTAATTTAGTTTACAGAATTTTCCTCTTCTTTCAATAAAACAGTTAACTCCAGGAGTGATGTTATCACTATTTTGATGATTATGAAAGATAATATGAGTAAGTATCTCCATGGCCAAGACTGGATGGTGGAGGGTAGAAGAGAATATACAGAATATACAGTGGGCAGGTCATTTGCCTTGTACATAGCTGACCCAGGTTTAATCTCTGGAACTCAGAGTTCACCAGAAGTAACTTCTGAGCACAGAGTCAGGAGAAAACCCTAAAACTCACTGGGTGTGGCCCAAAAACTTAAAACAAAAAGAGTAGCGTGGTGGAAAGAACTCTAATCACACTCTAATATGTTAGTTATGTTTAAGAAAGGCACAACTTTCTGTGACTCAGTTTTCTCTTCTGACAAAAGGGATAACATTTTAACTGGGAATAAATGTATAAGTAACTTGGGCCAGAGCAATAGTCCAGCGGGTAGGGTATTTGCCTTGCAGCCAGCCCATGCCGGCCTGGGTTCAATCCCGGCATCCCATACGGTTCCCGAGCACCACCAGGAATAATTCCTGAATGCAGAGCCAGGAGAAACCCCTGAGCATTGCTGGGTGTGACCCAAAAAAGCAAAAAACAAAAATGTATGAGTAACTGAATGTTGAATGATCAGAAGCAAATAAGTGCTCAATTAAAAAGTGGCTCTTAAGAATTTTATGTCACCTCAAAAGTCATAACTTTGCACTTTTCTTTATATATATATGTTTCCATGTATATTTCTCATATATATATATGAGAAATACTTTTGCTGACTTTTATATATTGTACTAAAGATGTAGACGATAGGATCTTGACTCACTAGAGTGCACAGGCTTGTCAGGGGAAGATCCATTTTAATAGTGATTTACCAGTAATGAGTACCTAGTGTATGCCAGGTATTGCTGATACTGTTTGTATTGAAGATCATTCCTACTCTCCAGAAATGTGCTCATGAGTGGACTAGATACACATAAAGAATGGAAAACGAACCATTACTGTGTACCTACTACATGGACTCATGAATTACAACAGGTAATGCACATAACACATAATTTATTACATACAGTATATTTAAGGAGATTGATTCACGCTCCATGAACCAGTTATTTACCATGAAACAGAATCCACTCTATAACATTCTGAAACAATTACAGGGTGAAGCTGAGATGGAAGAGAGGTGACTTTTGAGTTTGCACAGCCCAGTACAAACACCTATGTCTCAAAAGGGACCATTTAAGTGCCACTAGGAGACGTTTGCTTCTGAAGAGAGAAATCAATGGTCTGTGAATAAAGCCTGGATTTGATTTACAAGGAGAGTGACTGCTGTGAAGGTAACTCTTATTTATATCCTTTTTACCCTTCTTCAAGGAAACATAAAGGACATTCTGTTGTGCCACATGCATGCAAAGTGCTTTGCACTGGTCATTTCATATGAGACCAAAGAATAAACTGATATGGATGGATGAGAAGGTTTTACAGGAGGCAGAGAAAACTTTCTGATTAAAATTATATTAGGACAGAAAACTCCTTTCCTGTAAATTTCACTAGCATTGTTAGCTTTCTTGATAAAAACCCAGAACTACTACTTGGAATATGACAACAAAGACAACCCTTTAAAGCAATGCAAATAAAAACTCAAGGGGAACAAAATGACTGAAGCTAAAATAAAAGAGCAAGAAATCAACATATTAAGAGAAAGAATGAGATTTCAAGTGATGTCATAATAGAAACCAGATGAGCAAACTAAATAGAAAGGAAAAGTTTCAAAGAAAACAAATTTGAGAGAAATAAGGAACTGGGCTGGAAAGAATGATTAGAAATTAATTTTTCTTTCTAGAACAGTAGATGACACAACAGCTCTCATTTCTAAGGTGAATTCCCCTGTGAGCTCCTGGGCAAGTCACTTAACTGTCCTGAATTATTTTTTTAGTGCCAGGGATCAAGCCAAGGCCCCCCCACACGGAAGACAAGTGTTGTACCACTGAGCTACATCTTTAGCCCTAGTTTCCCTGTTTAGTGGGACAATACCAGCACCTACACCACTACTCTGAGCAGCAACTAAGGACAGCACTAGGCTCTGTCCTTCCATTTTAACAGAAGTGACATTAGTGATTCATGTGGTTAATAGCATCTTGCCAAGACTTCCCAAGATAAGAGCCCATGAACCTTTATCTACATGAAAATCCTCCAGTACACAGTACTCCAGATTATTTGGGAGGATGGAGCAATTTCAGGAAATGTGATTATTTGCACTAGTCTCCTTGAGTCTTCTATGCATGAACATTTGCATCTGGGACAACAAGCAAGCCATGTGTGTGAAAAATAACCACAGCCTAGAGAAAGGGGGGATAAAGACAGTAAGCTCTTCTTTCCTAATAAACCCTCATAAAAGGGTTTCAGTAGGCTGCAGATATGACCATATTGCATGTGACTAATTCTGGTTTGATTCCCAGCACTGTATGTGATCTCAACACCACCAGAAGTAATCCCTAAACAAAGAGCCAGGAGTAAATCCCTGAGCACTGTCAGGTGTACTCTCCCCTCACCCCCAACCCCGCCCCAATGTTTCATGTCCTCTGTATAATCCTAGAAATCCCCTCTGTACAAACATCCTGGAGTTTTCTCCTAAACTTTGGTAGTAGTCACTGGCATGGAGACCTGTTGCGGTAGATCCTGGCACATTTTTAAGGTTACTCAGGTTTCCAATATGCACTGGCAAAGGACCTGTTATTTGCAATTTTTGCTTTAAAGCAACCAAAGCTTAACTCCTTAAAAATATCTGCCTCTTGGGGGGGGGTGGAGCGATAGCCCAGCAGGTAGGGCGTTTGCCTTGCACGCAGCCAGCCCATGCTGGCCCAGGTTGGATCCCGGCATCCCATATGGTCCCCGAGCACCGCCAGGAGTAATTCCTGAGTGCAGAGCCAGGAGAAACCCCTGAGCATTGCCGGGTGTGACCCAAAAAGCAATATATACATATATATATACATATATATACATGTATCATAAAAATATTACAACACAGGCATTTAACTGAAACAACACTGGAAGATATCAATAAAGTACAGTGGAATAGCCAAAAAGATAGTGCAAGGGTTAAAGGCACTTGCCTTCCACGCAGAAGACCCATCAGAATTCCAGCATCAAATATGGGCCCCAGAGCACCATCAGAAGTAATCCCTGAGCAGAGTCAGGTGTGACCCAAAACTCCCCCTACACAATAAACTTCAAGTTCAGTGGAATACCTACACGTAGTTATTTCTGCTATCTAAGGCACAACCAGGGTTGGTCTCTTGCTTGTTCTATGGAACCTGGTCTAGTGACAAAGATGTCCTCTGATTGTTAAAAGAAAATCACCTTGCAAAGCATTCTATTTTTCATATAGGAAAGAAAAGCACTGTTTTAAAAAAAGATGAGTTATTCTCTGGGTCAGACAGATGGCTCAAAATATGAACTGCACACTTTATATGCAAGAGCCCTGGCTTTAATTCCTGGCACCACATAGTCCCCAAGCACCACTGGGAACCACCCTGGAGCACAGAATCAGGAAAGACCCCCAGCATGCCAGGTGTGCCCCACAATAAAGTTGCAAAAAAAGTATCATTTCTCTAAAGCAGAATTAATTACCAACACACTAAAACGTGCACATAGGCTGTGTAGATCCCTTGATTCTAGCATCAATGATGAAATCTCAGGAGATTTTCTTTTTAGCAACTACTTAGAGAAATATGCTTAAACCTGGCCAAGAAATACAAAGGGAAAGTGGCACCAATAAGTTCAAAATAAGTTAAGGCTACAATGACAATCTCTACAGACAAGTTTCTGAACAGGGGTAGAGGGGTGTGGAGGCAGTGGTTGAGTGTTGATAAAGCATTTCCAGGTAAATGACCCTGCCCACAGTGAACTCAGCCCCTTATCTGTGAAATTCTTCACATTCAGAGCATGTTGCTCCATTAATTGAGCAATGAATTAATTACTTTGAAAAATGTATTAATTAACTCATGCTGGCAGTCCAAATCAACCCACTACACTTTATAAGGTAATCAGATGGAGTTCAAAGATAGACAAACATACAGTATAAAGACAAAGGTTCGAGTCTAGACAAAACTTGTGGGAAGTAAGAACAGTAAACAAAATCCTATATTCTGCACTTCAAGAAAACTCAGGAAAAGAAGGTAAAATTAAAGAACTTAGCTAAATGGCTCCAAAAAATTAAAGGTTTCAATTACACAAAAAGCCAAATAGGAGTTGAGATTTTTAGCCACGATATGAACAAATACTTGTTACTATTTTAATATCTGCTTTCACTTGAGATTTAGTAAAACTCTGCTTGAGGCAAGGTTTTTAATAGTAATAATAAAAATACTTAATAGTACTTTAGAGTGAAGCATGTGTGGCCACAATTTTCAAGAGAGGGAACATCTGTACTACATTTCCACATGATAAAACCATCACATTCCAAAATTACTCTAAAGTTTGATGGGGGAGGTGGAGGTGGGTAGGGGGCAGGAGGGTTACAGCAGTTTATGTTGAGAAATGTTTATTTAAAAACCAGAAGGGCAATTGGGGAAAGCAGGAATGACAACCTTTACTGCAAAATGAAGTTTCCAATTAATTGCAAGAATCTGGTCGTTAAAAGTGAAGTTTACCAGGAAAAGAAAGGCTCAAAGCGCTAGAGTGCAAAGTTGGTGGGCAAGAGCCTTGGGTTCCATCCCCAGCATTGCATTATCCCTAGGGCACTGCCAGGTGGGACTCCCCCAACCACCCGGTGAAAGTGAACATTACTCCTCATCTTGGATCCTACTCATTATGTTCACAATACACCTGAGAATAAATCATGCAGAATCTCAAAGTATAATGCCAATCCTAACCTGCCCTTCCTGTATTCCCTAAGAAGGAATAAGGGAAAACAATGAGAGGAAGTGCTCTCCCTTCTCTTCCTTCCATTCCTCCCTCCCTCTTTCTTCCTCCCTCCCCCCCCACACACACACATACTCTTCTGTTTCTTTTCAGGCTTAAACCCCCACCTTCCCTCAGCACATCTAACATCTCTTTCCTAGGACAGTCCTCTGACATCAATCTTTGGGTCAAGAAGTATCATGATCAGAAAGAAGAAAAACCACTGCCATAGGGGCAGGCTGGCAGGGGAGTGGGGTAGAAGGACAAAAAACTTGGGGCATTGGTGGAAAATGTGCACTGGTGAAGGGACAGATGTTGGAACACTGTATAACTGAAACCCAGTCGTGAACAGCTTCGTAACTGTGCATTTCACAGTGATTTAGTGATCCAATTTTTTAAAAAACAGTATGATCCGGGTCAGAGAGATTGTTCCATGGGTAGGACCCTTGCCATTCATAAGCTCAAGACTGGTTCTATTCCCTGGAACTCTGCCAGAATAAGCCCTCAGCAATGCTGGTGTGACCCCAAACAAAAAGAACATGGAATCAAACAAGAAGGAAGTACTATGGTCTGAGCTGCCCTCCCTCAGTAAAGCGAAGCCTCTGGCAGGCAGGATAAGCTAGTCCCCTAGATGCCATGGCCATGGACCAGCCTCCAGAAGGATGTGTCACTTGCTCTACAGCACCAGTCCACATCTTCAAACATTTCACTCGCCCATGAGATGGCTTGTGAAGGCTGCAGGCATAGCTGGTTGCTGAAAGTAGCTGGACAGTGCACAACTGCTATCCAGCAGGTAGAGCTCCAAGTGGGGAGGGCATTTGCCTTGCACACGACCAACCCAGGTTCGATCCCTGGCATCCCATATGGTCCCCCAAGCACCGCCAGGAGTAATACCTGAGTGTAAAACCGGGAGTAAGCTCTGAGCGTCCCAGGTATGAGCCCCCGCCCACAAAAAAAGATGCTGCTCAATATGCTCCCACAGCCAAGAATTACAGAGCTGTTTTTTTGCTTACTTTTGTTTGCATTTCCCTTTTCTTCTATTGACAAGGAGAATATTCCCAAGCAAAAGCCAGATGATGTGTATTTTGGTATAGTCTGTATGGGCCTTTTTTGGTGAAATCCCTGGAAGTGTTGAGGATTTGTTAGGAACAGGCTCCAGGAAGTGACAGCCCAAATTTGGATCCAAGTTCTTTAGCTTACCTGTTGGTAGATCTTAGACTAAAACCTCATTTCTCGATGCCTCCACATGGGAAACCACCACCAAACCAGAGTGTCAGGGAAGAAAAATGTCTCTCATAGAAAATAACTAGTGTTCAACTAGTCAGATAGACTGGACAGACAGATAAAGGAAAGGGACAGGATGGGTAGTTTATCGGACCCTTCAGCCCAGAATGCTGGGTCTGGGAGGCAGAATGCTGGCCCAGCCAGCAGGATTCTTTCTCTCTGCTGTCTTTGCTCTGTCTGCCAGAATAACCTCTCCTTGAGAACAAAGATGTGCATCTCGATATACTAAGACCATCAAATGTGAAGAAATCTTGCCCTGAGAGAGTAAGATAGGCATTTGACCACAGAATGTTGCTGTCCTCCTTCTGATTACTGCTTCTAGGCAATAAACATCATATGTGGAAGACAGTCAAGGCTCCTATTCTAAGAGGCGTTGAGCCTCCCAGCCTGTGCTCTTTCTCTCATTTCTCTCTCTTTTCTTAATCTTCAAAGTGTCTCTATTTAGGCCTGTTCACCCAGGGATGGTCCCCAACAATTAGCACAGGCTGAGGAACAACAGTCCAAAGGAAACGGCATCTCTGAGTCTCCGAGTCTTGAGTCTCTGAGTGTCAGGACCTCACAGTGTGACCAGGCACACTGGACCACTGAAATGGAATGTGTAAGCACCACATAAGGCAGTAGTTTCTGTTCACGAAACACACCCGGTAGGGCTGTCAAGCTAAGCGAGTCTCCAGGGGAGGAGACAGTCTCCCTAGAACTGGAACTTGAGTTCTTACAACCCAACCACTGAGGCTGGATCTGTGATGTGCTATTTCACCAAATGAAGATGTAGAAGAATGCTGGCAGGTTAAATACTGAAAGATTTTGCCCAAAGCAGCCACACTCAAGGTACAGCAGAAATCCCGGGCAAGGCTAGGATTGTGATGGGTCACCCTCCACACATGCTCCCTACTCCTGGCCCCATCCAGCCCCCCTCTATACAGTCACTTTCCTTTCTCAGCAGCTTCCAAAATGTCCTGTGTCTAATGGCTCCCTGGAGCACTACCTGCCTCTGTTACTGTAAAAAGAAACCAATTACACTCATTCAAATCAATACTGGGTAAAGTCCAAACCATTTAAAATTAGTATGCTGTTTACATGCTTTAAGGAATAGATCTGAAACTTAAAGATAGGGCAAAGGATACTAAACAGAAAAAAGCACCTTCCTTATTCATTATGCAAAGGTCAAGGAGTCCAGACTGTGCTCTGGCGGGGGTGTTAAGCTGAGTCCAGGAGAAGATCAGATCAGGATGACTGTTTGGTGCCTATCTACAGGGATGCTTGAAGAATGAAACATAGGAGAACAAAGAGAATCTGTGTCAAGTTGTATTAGTCAGTGAAAATTCCATATAATCTCAAAATATATGTTGGATTCAAATTTAAATGTTTTCTCAGGAAATGAAGCATGAGAAAGCATGTGGTATCTAGGAAATACTCATAAGAAAAAAGTAGATCATGTAAATATCATGTAAACAACAAAAATGTGACCAAATACTCAGAAATTCCTTATGCCTTTAGGCAGGATTTCACAAGCATTTTCCTCAGCCCTATTCTCAATCTTATTTATAAAGCAGAAAAGGAAACAAGAGGTCCCTGACAATATAAAGAAAAAAAGGTTACTCCAAAGACTAGAAATTGAACTCCCATTTGACCCAGCCATACCACTCCTGGGAATCTAATCTGGGAAACCAAAAATACGCAGTGGAAACACCATCCCTACTTTTATGTTCATAGCAGCATTATTCACAATAGCCAGAATCTGGAAGCAACCAGAGTGCCCTAAAATCGATGACTGGATAAAGAAGCTCTGGTACATCTACACAATGGAATACTATGCAGCTGTTAGGAAAAATGAAGTTATAAAATTTGCCTATAAATGGATGGACATGGAGAAGATTATGTTGAGCGAAATTAGCCAGAAGGAGAGAGACAGATACAGAATGACTGCATTTATTTGCATGGCATAAATATATATGTACATATTATGATACCAATATCCAAGGTCAAGTGAAACATATATCAGGAGGTCATGTCAAAGGTGGAAATTATCCCAAACGTGTGGGAGTCAGGAGGTTAGGTAAGACAGAAAATGGAACAGGGTGCTAATAATTGTCGAGGGTACTAGTGCCAACCTGGAACTGAGCATTAAATAGAGGCAGGGGGATACACATGACAACCTTTTAATGTATGTTCTGTAATCCATAGTCTGGAGGGGAAGGAAAAGAGAAAGAGAGAGAAAGGGAAAAAAAATAAAGAACCTGCCATGGAGGTGGGCTGGGGAAGGGGGAGGGAACCGGGGATGTTGGTGGTGGGAGATGGGCACTGGTGGAGGGACGGGTGCTGGAACACTGTATGACCAAAACCCAAACATGAACTTTTTAATTGTATATCTTTTTATTTGTATATCTCACGGTGGTATAATAAAATACTTAAAAAAATAAAAAAAAGAAAAAATGTTACTCAAAAAATAGACAGACAGACAGAGACAGACAGACAGACAGACAGACAGACAGACAGACAGACAGACAGACAGACAGACAGACAGACAGACAGACAGATAGATAGATAGATAGATAGATAGATGTGAAGAAACTACTCGTGAACAAGCTTAAAATGATGAAGGCCAGAAATTCCTTGGAGTTTCAGAAACCAGGGCTGCAGCATAAGCCCCCAAAGACTTGACGCCTGAAGGAAATAGCTTCGGCAGGAATAAGGGCCACAGGATAAGAACATGAAATTCCCAAACTCTTCCCCAGGACAACAACTTAGATAAGAATATGTTGCTAGACTGTTGTCAAGGATTAGAACTAGGAAGGATTCTTATCGACAGAAAAAAGCCCCTAGCAAGGCAATTTGTTAAGAAAAACAAAATGACAAACACCATTAAACTAACTTCACAATGGTAGGCAGGGAGGATTCTCTAAATGTGGATTCCCTTCATTTTGGGATGTGGTACTTTAGGCTCTCTCTTCTCTCTCTCTCCCTCTCTCTTTCTCTCTTTCTCTTCCTTCCTCCAATTTTTTACTTCACTATTTGTCTCTGTTCTGAAATTCTTTCCTGTGAGGTGAGATAATAGACATGGGACCTGGGAACCTTCCTCCACAGAGCAACTCCTTGCTCCAGCCTGGCACCATGGCTCCCAAGGTTCCTAGTGGTAGAGCTGAGGGGTACTAGTGGCACACCAGTGACCAGGTCATGCAGGTGCTCATGGCTGACTTTATCAGTCCAAACTCCGTGTAGGCACTCTTTCAGGGAGGCAAAGGCAGGGGGTAGCAGGAGGCAGCAGCTCTCTCTCTCCTGAGCCTACCACCTTCTGCTAGTCCCATCTCACCCAAGTCACCTAAATCATTAGGCAGACAGCCAGAAGTCACATGACCTGCAACCTTCTGTGAGCCACCCAGAAGCCCTGCTTCTTTGAGGAACCAAGTTCTCCCACTGACAGCAGTTACACAGCTCCACCAGGATTTCACCAATCTCACATCCAAAGTCTTTCCTTGACACCCCTCCACTAATGATGGCCATACCCAGTCTCCCAGACCTCATGTCTGGGTGCAGCAATCATTCATTTCCCAAGTGCCATGGTCCTGCCTGCAGAGGGCGAATACCTTTCCCTTCAATGCTGTGGCCCCCATGCAGATTCAGGCACTCACTCACGTAACAACCACAGAATCCTGCCAACTTGCCACTCTACTTTTACTCTCTGCATCTACAATCAATTATCGTTCACAGTCTTTCTTGGTCATTCCATTCTCTATGGCAAATCCCCTTCAGAGACTGCCCAGAACTATCACTATCACTATCACTATCTTCCCATTCATCATCTCTTTGCTAAGGAGGGCACCAGTAATATCTCCATATGTCCTGTCTCATGCTAGTAGAACCCAAAGGCATCTGCTTGCTCCAGGAACATAAAGAGCCTCAAACCATTATATTAGGTCATGGGAATGACCTAATATAAATGTTACTGGTATTTGGCATATCAAATATGACACGAGCAGCTTGCCAGGCTTGCCATGTGGGTGGCATACTCTTGTAGTCACCTCTGAATAAAGCATTTATTGATGAACCACGCAGCCGCTAGTGGCCGCGCGAGCCGGGCTGTGATAGTCTGGTCTGCTGGGTGGAGTTGTGACGAGAGGAAGTCCAGATGTGGAAGATGGTGGCTTCCATGGAGTCAGGGGGTTGTCTGGCTTGTTGTGAGGCTCTGCTTGGGTGGCAGGCCTGGGCTAGAACCCTCCATGCCTCCCGGGTGCCTCATGAGCGGCTGGGCACAGGGAGAGCAAGGAGCAGCTCTGCCCCATGTCTGAGAGTCTCTGGTTACCTGGGCTGGATTGAAAAAAAACTGCTGCAGGGTGGGTGTGGGTGACCCAGGCTGTGACAGTCTGGTCTGCTGGTGGAGTTGTGACGAGAGGGAAGTCCGGATGTGGAAGATGGCGGCCCCCATGGAGTCGGGGGGTTGTTTGGCTTGTTGTGAGGCTCTGCTGGGGTGGCAGGCCAGGCTAGACCCCCCCATGCCTCCCGGGTGCCTCATGAGCGGCTGGGCACAGGGAGAGCAAGGAGCAGCTCTACCCCATGTCTAAGAGTCTCTGGTTCAGCATACTTGGGCCGGATTGAAAATAAACTGCTGCAGGGTGGGTGTGGATGATCCAGGCTGTGATAGTCTGGTCTGCTGGGTGGAGTTGTGATGAAAGGGAAGTCCAGATGTGGAAGATGGTGGGGGGTGGGGGTCCTCTGCCTTGTTGTGAGGCTCTGCTGGGGTGGCAGGCCAGGGCTAGAACCCGCCATGCCTCCCGGGTGCCTCATGAGCAGCTGGGCACAGGGAGAGCAAGGCACAGGGAGAGCAAGGAGCAAGGAATCTGAGCTACCCGGATCTACAGAGTCAGCTTGCTGCTTATTTCATGATGTCATTGACCATACACTTACCATTCATGCCACGAAAGTGATCAGTCAGCTCGCAGACTGCCTGAAGCTGACTGCCTGAAGCTGAGGTGCCGTGTCTAGGTCTACAAGCTACATGGAGCTTCAGCTTGTTGCTTATTTTATGATGTCACTGACCATATACTTCCCATTCGTACCACGAAAGTGATCAGTCAGCTCGCAGACTGCCTGAAGCTGAGGTGCCGTGTCTAGGTATGATGAACCAGAGACTCTCAGACATGGGGCAGAGCTGCTCCTTGCTCTCCCTGTGCCCAGCCACTCATGAGGGGCCCAGAAGATATGGCGGGTTCTAGCCCTGGCCTGCCACCCCAGCAGAGCCTCACAACAAGCCAGACGACCCCCGACTCCATGGGGGCCGCCATCTTCCACATCCAGACTTTCGCGTCACAACTCCACCCAGCAGACCAGAAAATCACAGCCCGGATCATCCACACCCACCCTGCAGCAGTTTTTTTTTCAATCCAGCCCAGGTATGCTGAACCAGAGACTCTCAGACATGGGGCAGAGCCCAGAACTATGGGAGACAAAAAACAATATCCTCTGTCAGAGGCGCAGTGCTCAGTGACTGACCTCAACAACCTTCCAGTAATATCTCCTTTTCCTAAAAGGCAGAGTTAGGGCTGCTTCAAGTCTGATGTGCCCCAAGCTCCCTACAATTCCACCTCTAAAATCTCACTAGACATATCCCTCCCAATCATGCTTCTGAAATTCCTCCCTGCCTTCAGAGACCAGAGCAGTCAGAAATAACACCAGGTGCTGCCTCACTAAGCTGCTCAGCCTGACACTGGCCCACAGGTCCTCTCCATGTACTTTGCACCCCAGAAATGATGGCACATGTACCAAAGAATACATGTAGGTGCTAAGTATAGGACAGCACTAGGTTTCACCACTTCTGATCTTGGCTCCTGCACTTGAAGCATATGATCGAGGACATTTACTCACTTCTTTGTGCCTCCATTTCTTTATCTGGATAATGGAGATGTCAATAGTAATTACTCACACACAGCATCTGGAGCAAATAAGTCTTGATAAAAGTGAACTATTCCCCTTATTGACCACATGAATTCCTAAGCAAGCCACAGACTTGCCAACAATGTGCCCACAGTGGTCAGCATTTGGTCTGTCCAATGTGTGCCAATGACATCCAGTACAACAAGGAAGGAGGGAATGAAGGAAGGAAGGAGAGGGAGGGAGGGAGGGAGGGAGGGAGGGAGGGAGGGAGGGGAGAGAAGGGAAGGAAGGAAGGAAGGAAGGAAGGAAGGAAGGAAGGAAGGAAGGAAGGAAGGAAGGAAGGAAGGAAGGAAGGAAGGAAGGAAGGAAGGAAGGAAGGAAGGAAAGGAAGGAAGGAAGGAAGGAAGGAAGGAAGGAAGGAAGGAAGGAAGGAAGGAAGGAAGATTCCAGAATCACCATAAATATCTCCTTGCCCTAACCTCTCAAAACATACTCTCTCCCCTTCAGCATTGCTGGGGATAGTCCCTATTTATGTTAAGTTGATGGTCAGTTGTGGCTGGGGATTTCCCATGGTAAGTTTGTTGGAAGTTACAGAACACACTGATGCTACAGAGGCAGAATTAGAAATGCCTCCATACCTCCATTGGCAAAACCATGACTTAGCCCAAAGAAGTGGAGACAAGCATGTGCTAAATTAGAGAAATAAAACTAAATGTTTTGAGAGGTGGAGATTAAGGTAGAATTTGAACAAAGATTATAAGGTATATTTGAACCCACAGTCAAAGGTTTAATTAGGAGTGTGTGTGTGTGTGTGTGTGTGTGTGTGTGTTAGATGCAGGGATCAAACCCAGACTTCTCACACATACAAGGCAAGTGTTCTACTGCTAAGCTACATCTTCGGAGCCTGAGTCAAGAACATTTAGGTCTTGGGGCCAGAGAGATAGTATAGAGCATAAGGTGCTTGCCTTGCACAGAGCTGATCTGGATTTAATTCTACATAAGGTCCCCTGAGCACCACCAGGAGTGATCTGAGTGCAAAGCCAGCAGTAAACCCTAAGCACAGCTGAATGTAGCCCATAAAAACAAATAAAATAGAACATGCAGTTAGTCATTCTCAACATTCAGACTCCATAGTTTCTTAGAGCTCCATCCAAGAGAAAACTTGATCTTTCCCTATAAGTTTCATCAGTAAATGCTCGAGATGAGAGCCTTCTACTGATAGTATACCACCTATATGGCAGAGCCTGGCAAGCTACCCGTGTTTTATTTGTTATGCCAAAAACTAGTAACAATTATGGACCTCAATTCCTTGACCTGAAGAATGGTTTGAGGCTCTTCCTGACCTTGGAGCAAGCAGATGCCCTTGAGCTATACTTGCTTGGGACAGGACATATGGAGATGCTACTGGTGCCTGCTCGAGCAAATCCATGAACAACGGGAAGACAGTGATACAGTGATAGATCTTGACTTTGCCAAGAAGCATATGATCGAGGACATTAATTTCCCACTGGCCCAAGAACAACCTTAATAAATAAACAAGAGACCAAGAATTCATGTAGCCTTGCCCTTGTCATTGCCTTTTCCCCACCTCCCAGCTGGAAGGGAAGCCTCAGCTCAGGTTCTGGTGCTCTAGCCCTTTAGGTATCCTGCACTAGCAGCAACTGTAGCCCTATTGCTAGCAAATAGAGAAACAATCTGCCTGCGGGGGATCAGCACAGGAGAGCACCAGGCATAGCCACTAAACATACTGCCCATCTCTCCCAGCATCTTCCAGTATAATAAGTACTAATTTCGTCTAAGGCTCTATCAAGGAAACTAAACAAAGAGACTCCTCATACATCAACCCACTTTTTAAGAAATGAGATCAGTAGTATTTGAGGTACTTGATTACTAACACCTTTACATGGAACAATATGTTCTTTGCAGATAAAGCTTCAGAACAAGGTAAACTATTACCACATCTAACAATGTCTTATCAAATCAACCTGTATCCAAAAGCTTCAGACAACACCAGTGAGTAATGCTGAGTTTAAGCCAACACTTCAGTTCACATTAGCACATTGTCATTTCTTGGGCAATGGTTTTGGTCTTTCAAATAAGCTGAAATCATAATCTTTTTGTTGCTGTTTCCTGCCAAGCAAAGAAGTGGTTTCGCCCTCAGCCTTTACCAGACCACCGAAAGGCAACAGGGCTCTAAAGAAACCTGTGTGCAACTCCTCATATGCTACTCCTGTCAACTTGAAATCTCCTGAAACAATAGGCTAAACAGAGCCAGTATTCTGGGAGATGGGGCTTCTATGAGATCCAACACTTCTGCCTGAGAAGGAATCATAGACCACTAGCACCCCATTCCTCAGCATTACACCATCTACCCTAGCCTGCTTGAAGTACATTAAATGAAAAAAGAAATCAGTAACACACAAAACTTAAACCTCAAATATATTTTAAAATCCTGTTTTTGATTCACTTAAATTAACAGAGGTCAGGCAACTTCTTTACTCAAGCTGGGTTATTCTTACTGGTTTACTACCACAAGTGGTCAGCCACATTTTTCCATTTAAAAAAAAAAGAAACAACTCTATTTTTTAAATACTCTGACCAAAGTCATTGCAAAACTCAGTAGATAATATGGAAACAGCTTTCAATAAACAATGCATTCTAGAATAACTAATGAAAGAAATTATCCAGTTATTTGCCAAGGGAAGCAACTATTTGCTATTATGACAAATCCTGCAGGTCACAACAATTTTATTTTCTAACACAGTACTTTTCTAAAGTACTTTACTTTAGCAAGAGCCTCTGCCTTCTCTAGTTCCCTTCTTAGAAATGACTGCCACATATTTGCGTTTTAAAGAGTCTGAATTCTGTAAACCATGATGCCTAAAATAAAGCATCTGAAGATTCCTTCCTCCAAATAAAAAAAGGGGAAAATAATCCTTATTGGCTTGGGTCTTTCCATTACACTGGAACAGTCTTCTGAGACCCACAAGTGGTTGCCTCATTTGTTATTCAGGTTCACAGCTGCCATCCCATCCAATAGGTTCAGCCTGGTGACCCATATGAAGTAGGCCCCAAGGGGCCACTAGTTTTCATGCTGTTCTTTATCATACCTTGGTTAAATTAGTGCTCACTTAAATTAGTGCTCTATCAACACTGAGAGAATGCAAACATTATAAACCCAAACTTGATCAGTTATTGCCAAAGCATTCTCAAAGATTTAGCTTATTGAAAAGATAGAAGAATGGACAAATTATTGAATGAATGAATGAATGAATGGATGTGTGGATGGATGAATGAATGAATGAATGAACAAGTTGGCTGTGGAAATGAAATATATTAAATAAATTAAATATCGAAATGTAAAATAGTTTTAATAGTATTCTGTATATAATTATCTATCCATGTGCTTTGGGGGGCAGTAGTCCGTTTAATTTATTCATACATATAATTTTAAACTAAATTTATGATTCCTTAGGGCTCTTTCCTGCTGTATTGGGTGTAAACATTTATTGATATTTACTCAGAAGTGCAATAACAAGTGGGCTTTTAGAGGAGGGAGAAAGAGGTAAAGAACACTTACTGATTTTCATAGTATAAATTCTCCCATTATAACCATTTTCAAATTATCAATGATTTAAAAATTCTAAATATGTAACAAACGACTCCCCAAATTAATACAATGTTCTCATAGAAATGCTCCCTCTGGAGATAGAGAGAGAAAGAGAGGAAACTGGGGTACCTGCTATTAAGGCGGGTGGGGGGACGGGGAGGGGAGGGGTACATTGGTGGTGGAAATGGGGCACTGGTGGAGGGATGGGTGCTGGAATACTGTATTACCAAGAACCAATTATGAACACCTTTGTAATTGTGTGTTTCACGGTGGTATAATAAAAAAATTAAAAAAAAAAAGAAATGCTCCCTCTGGCCTCCATATCTTGCTTATTGAGTTTAAGTTTTAAATGAAATTTATTATATATTATATCATATCATATTATACCATATCTATCATATTATATTATATTATGTATAACATAATATATTATATAATATATAATACAATGTATTATACAATATAATTATAGAATTAGTTTATTATATATTATGTGTTATAATATATAATAAAATATATGCAAAAGATACATATATAGCCTTCATATATATTTATATATAATAAAATATAAATAAAAGATATATATTTCTTTTCCTTATTCTCCTTTCCTGATGGGAGGGAGAATAAGTGCTATTCACTCACTTTAGTCTGAGGCTCAAGGGAAGCCAACTAAACATGTTGAGCTACATTTTCTATAACACTATGTGGGCACTTTGACTAATATTTGAAGTTTTAAACCATCTAATGCCACACCATTATGAGAACCAATCAATCTCACAAAAAAAAACAAATAGAATTGTTTTTAACTTAATTTTAAATGGAGGGAAATACTTAACTGAATTAAGACACCATCTATTAAATACTACCAAGGAGTAAAAGCTAAAGCAAAAAGATGGACTCCAACCTGATCACAAGATCCCAGAATGGAACACAATTGTGTTGTGTTGCAATGGAGATGTCTGGAGCACAGAACCATGCTCTGTATACAACATGATTCCATGACACCCAAAATAAAGAGCAGCCCTTTCAACAACAGCTATCTATGATCCAGTTTTGAGATAGTATAACCAAAATTTCAAAACCTATAATCAATATACTAGGAAGTGATACTGTGCCAGCAATTATTGTTTCTTGTTTGTAAACTAAATGGCAAAATCTGTGGTGTAAGGAGGAAGAAATTATTTCTATTGCACAGTATTAATTATCAATTGACATATAATAAATTTCTCCCATAATCAGTAGTTTAAAACAACACACATTCAGTGTTGTTTTAAACTACTGTAACAGTTTCTATGTTTCTATGATCTGTAACAGTTTCTATGATCTCATCTGGAGATTTGGCTGAATAAGGATGTACATGCAAGATAACTATTAGTTGTTGCATTTTCTTTCTTTTGTCATTTCTGGGGATTAAACCCATTTTATTGGCATTTTCTCACTGGATAATAACTCCCTGCTGCTCTCAAGTCTTTACCATCAAAACATCTTCCACACTGCAGCCTTCTTCACCAAAGTATGTCAGTTGATAAGACAATAGAAACTGCTAGCAAGAAAAAGTAACAGTCTTATCAACCTATTTATGAGAGTGACACTGGTATCAGATTATCATTACCATGTTCTATTGTTTAAAACCAAGTCACCTATACTCAAAGAGAAAGGTTCATACAAAGGTAAAACTTCCAAGAAAAGGGAATCACTGGAGGTCCTATCAAACGAGAGCCTAGAATGTTAGCCCTCCTGTAATATGGTAGGAAATATCAAGCACAACAAAACATCTCTTTCAACATCATAATATAAAACCAAAGCATATGGTTTCAAAGCATAGAAACTAAATTTCTTAGCTAAGTTTTTAAGCTAAGTTCTCATGAAAACAAATCAGGAATAGCAATCATGGAGGATATTATGTTTGAAGTTATACAAAATACTGTTCAAATGACTGGAATAATTACAATCTAAATCAGAAAAAACTGTTTTTTTCCCTTCAATTAAAGTATTTATTTTTTTTTTAATTTTTTATTATACCACCGTGAAACATACAATTACAAAGGTGTTCATAATTGGTTCTTGGTAATACAGTATACCAGCACCCATCCCTCCACCAGTGCCCCATTTCCACCACCAATGTACCCCCTCCCCTCCCGCCCCCAGGCCGCCTTAATAGCAGGTACCCCAGTTTCCTCTCTCTCTCTCTCTATCTCTCTCTGTCTCTGCATCTCTCTCCCTCTTATTTTATACATTGTGGCTAGCCCTGCAGATATTTAGAATTTATCACTTAAGTCTCTTTGTGTATATTCAGTGGTGAGTTTTAAATCTGCTATTACCATTTCCCATATTTAGTAAAACACTGGTATCTATTTATATCCTATTAATGAATGCAGTCATTCTATATCTGTCCTTTTCCTTCTGACTAATTTCACTCAGCATGATAGACTCCATGTCCATCCATTTGCAGGTAAATTTCATAATTTCATCTTTTCAAATCAGAAAAAACTCTTGGAACATCTGTATTTTCAAGTTGCAACATGGAAACCATATTTTCTGAAGAAACATATCGGTGACTCACAAGAACTGACCATCTAAACAGCTTTATAATGTCAAGAAATATAGTATTGTCTAGAATAAAATAGCTGTTGGAATTTCTATTTTCTTTTATTGCTATAGAACGCTTTGAAAACACACTTGATGCCATTTTATTCCATCCTGTTTTTCTGTAAGATCAATGCCTACCAGAAATACCTACATGGTATTTCTGAAAACTGCGGTAAATATTCAAACCTTGGCTATCACCAACACTTTTTCTCTGCTCTACCCAGCCAGATATTGTCATATATCTGTCCAACATTCAATGGTAGTGCCAGGCCAGAGTCTACCTATAAAGACCTTCAAATGTCTTCATCCATCAAGCTAAAAATGTGAACTCAGAGAACCCAGAGCAGAGCACTCTATCCTGGACTAATGTCAATGGAGACAAACTATCTCAAACTTAAACACTCCAAACTGGTCTGGACCTTTTACTATTCTATCCAGAAGTTCCCATACGCTTTACTGTCTATAAAAGTTATCTCCAATTCAGTAAGAAAATATTTAGGTGCATTTTGTTTGTTAATAATCTATTTGTTTTGTTTTGTTTATTTTTTCAGAGAAATGATATTCCTTGTGCCATTAAAATTGAAAGTACATCATGCCTCACAACCTTGAATCCACAGTCATGCATGGGAAGGCCACTAAAAACCAATTTAGAGTCAGCCCTGACATGCTGAATAATAATGAACATTCGGAGAGTAAGCAAAGAAAAACAAAGATGCAAAATTCTAGTTGAAAAACAATAGAGAATTTCGTTAAGATGGCAACTCTTCTAACCTGTGAAAATAATCTGATCATAGTTCCAACTTGTAAACATCATGTTGGAGACCAGTGTGGATGTCCTTACCTCTCGGAGATGTATGTTTTCCTTCTCCTTCTGATCTAAAATCACTTCCAAGTGGCTGACCTGAGACTCGGCCTCTGCCATCCGCCTCGTGCGCTCATTGTCATCCTCCAGGCTTTTGGATGGCAAACCTTTGCTTTGCAACATCTCAAGAAGCTTTTTAATAGACTCATCTCTGGCATTGAGGGTCTGTTTCTGGGTTTCTATTCTCAGCTCCATTTCCTCCAGAGTCTTCCTCAGCAGAAACAACTCTTTGGCCTGTCTGTCATGCTCAGCCTGGAGCCTCCGGAAGTTCTCCTCAGTCAGCTCAATGGTGAAGTGCTCGGCTCCCCGGTTACCGCTCTCTTGCTGCAGGAGATGGTTGAGGTCTCTCTGGGTTCGCAGCTCATCCTGGAGAGCCTGGATTGTCAACTGAAGGTGCTGTGAAGAAAAAGATGGAGCAGGAGAGGAGAGAGAAGGGAAAAAGAGTCAATGGACATGCCAAGAGTCCTTTCTGCAACCACACCATGGAGATGGAATGTTAATCATGAGGTCCAGAGGGCCAGCCGTACAGTCCCTCCGGGTGACTTCAGAAGCATGGGACAGCACATGGAGGGAGGGAGATTAATTCAAGGATGCTTTTTTAATGTCTTAGGAGAAGAGAAATGTATCACGTACACAGAACAGTATATTAGTGTCAGTCACAAGGGAAAGTATACATCTACAGAGTTTTAATAGAGGAAGTGGAAAGGGTTAAAGGGGAACTTTCACAAGCACACCTGCTTCACGCCCACAGTGCTCCAGACTCAGTAGGCCCTGTTTCCTACGGTGTTCTTTATTCTACTATCCATTATTTTCTGTGATAAATGCGTCTCCATTTAAAAATGAAAATAATAGCATCCACCACAAGTAGACACAAACAAGGACTTTTGTTTTTTACAAATAGAGCTGTGAACGGGTTAGCAAACAGGATTACTGCATCTGCAAGCAAAAGGGAACAAATACAGACAGAGACACACTCAAACACACAAGGAGGTGGGCTGTGCAGAGCAAAACAAACGAGCTGCAAAGAGTGGACAAACCTTGGTTCTTCTGGCGTCCAGTAACTGAACAGCATGGGAAATGAAACAAAATGAAGCAAAAAATCAACACAAAGAAAAAAATCCAGTGCAAGCAAAAGGATATTTAACAGAAAGAACTTAATCAACATAAAAATATCTTCACAGAGAAAAAAAAAAGAAACAATTTCTTATTCTAGCAAAGACCCATAAACTACACAGACTATAGCACTGATAAGCATGATTCAAAAAAAGAAAAAGAAAAGAAATAACAAACGGACACTTTATTCTACTTTTTGTTTTCCTAAGTCTCACTGACCTAGGAACTCAGACTCATGGGCCTATTAGGGAGAAAAGCACAATATCCAGAGGTATTCAGTTGACTCCATTTGAGTCCAAATCAGAGAAACTCATCAGTTAGCAGCAGAGAGGAAATCAAGCCTTCATGAAAGTAGCTGATTGTTCTGCAACACCACCCCGCAGCACCAAACCCCGGGCTAAGCAGAACAGGCCACCAAAAGCTGGAAAGTGGTTGAGTCCTCTGAGCAAACCAAGAGGCTTCCAAATCAGCAGTGAGCCTTCACCAAACATGTGCTCCTGCCTGTGAGCTAGACTTGGTGATCAAGAAACACATCAAGATTAGCTCTGCCTTCAATAAAGCCACAGAATTCAAGGCACGGACAGATTTGAATTTTTTTTTTTTTTAAGTGTAGCCCAGACCCATAAACTAGAACTGAGTGATGTTCTGTCTTTATTAAATTTTTTGTGGGCATATATTCAATTTTGCCATTGAAAGGCACACACTGAAAAGTTACTAGATGTCATCAAGCAAAGTTTTTTTTTCCATTGTGCCACAGTGCCTCACAGAATGCAGAGTAACTGGTATAATATTTAATGATAAGGATCATGAATTCTATTATTTTACTATGTCACTCAGAGTATAAAATTTAATCGATTTTAGTATTTGAGTCATCATGAATTACAAAGTTATAATTGATTTTCAGCATACAATGTTCCAACATCAGTCCTTTCACCAGTGTCTACTTCCTTCCACCAGTGGTCTCAGTTTCCCTCTCACCCCCTGGCTGCCTCTGTAGCAGGGATGATTTTTCCCTTTTCCTTTATGTGGTTTACAATACTGTTACTGATAGGATCATATGTCTATCGCTTTAGTCTCCCCTGCCCTTCCCTACAGCCCTCACCCCCCCAGGAACAAGCTTCTTACTGAGGACCAGTTATCCTGTCCTTTGTTTCTATTGCCTTTGGACTCAACACAAAATGTTAGAATCATCCCAGAAAGAAACTCTGTATCTTTTGTTAATATTTCCCATCTCTTCCCTCCTTCCAAGCTATGGAAATCACTATTTTGGATCTCTATGGATTATAATATTCTAGACAACTAGATATCTACAGAATTGCACAATAGGAGATTTACTTTAACTTAGCCCATCTTCAAGTTTTTTTTTCTATTTGAGAAAAATATCAGTATTTCGTGTATTTAGTACCTATTATTCCATTATAGGGACAAAGCACATTAGATTTGTTCATTCACCAAGTAACTCAAAACAAATATTCAAAGCAGCATTCTTTAGAGTAGCCAAAAAAGTGGAAACAACCTATATGTCAATTAACTCATGAATAAGTAAATATATGATAAAACCATACAATGGACTCAGTCATACAGAGTAATGAGGTACTGATACATACTCCAACATAGATAAATTTTGAAAACACTATACCATATAAAAACAAGTCAGTCACAAACTACCAAAGAATATATAATTCTATTGCCAGAGTCAGCAAATCCATAGATGGGAAATAAATCAGTGACTGCCTCAGACCTGGAGTGATGGGTAGGGAATAAATGTGGATGACAGAAAAATTAAGTTTCTTTCAAGCATAAAAAAATGTTTTGAAATTAAGGAATGGCACTACTTTGTGCACATACTAAAAACCTACACATTTCACACACAAGAAGGGAAACACTAAGTATGCAGATTAGTTGTAGCACAGCTGTCACCAAAAATGAAGTAGTGTTATAAATTAGTGCAGTCATCTTCTACTAGCATCCTAAAGTAAATCAAAGCAAAATCCAGAGATGAATCATGAGTCTTTTATTTTAAACTTTTTTTTCTTTTTGGGGGTGGGGTCACACCCGGCAATACTCAGGGGTTACTCCTGGCTCTGCACTTAGGAATTACTCTTGACAGTACTCAGGGGACCGTATGGGATGCCGGAGATTGAACCCGAGTCAGCCGCATGCAAGGCAAATGCCCTACCGACTGAACTATCACTCCAGCCCGCATCATTAATCTTGATTCAGCTCAATAACATGCTACTACCAAGCCTCACAGTTGGATGGCAAACCTGTGTTCTCTGGGAAGAGAAGAACAGGAAGTAATTTTGAAGAGGCATCAGGGCCTAAGTCATACCAGAATATGGGTGAGTGTTATAGCCATATATCCAAAATACAGGCTCAGTGAAACTGAGAACATGAGATCTAAGCTGTAACCACTGAAACCCCAGGATGTGCCTGTCAAGTTGACAGGTGGGGATGGAGTGGGGCCTGGGGTGAACAGGGAATATGGGGATACTAGTGGATGGAAAGTAGACCATGGCGGTGGGATTGGTGTTGAAATATTATATGCCTAAAATCAACTATCAATAACTTTGTAAATAATAGTTCTTTAAATAAATAAAGATATTTATTTATATAAATATAATAAATATCTTTATATTTATTTATAATATATAAATAAATATAAAGATATTTATTTATCTTTATATTTAAAGATATAAAGATAGATAGATAGATAGATAGATAGATAGATAGATAGATAGATAGATAGATAGATAGATAGATAGATAGATAGATAGATAGATAGATAGATAGATAGATAGATAGATAGACTCTACCATTTAAAAAAAATAAAAAAGATCAACTAGGAATCAGTACCATGAGGAAAAGTGGAAAAAAAGGAAAGAGAACTATAAAGACCCAGTGAGGACAGACCAGGCCTATTTAGGAACAAAAACAACCAAAAACTGTAAAGCTCACCATGTGGCAACACAGTTCTAAGCTTTGTGAATCCTTATTACCCTCGTGTGAGAAGGCCAGTGTCACCAGCTCTGTTTAACTTAAGAATGAGAAAATGAAGATACACAAGGGTTAAGTAACTTGTCCCAGGTGGCCATCTAGCATCTGAGACCTTGCACAAACCAATGTGCCATCTGTCTTCTGAATGACACAGACTTCAGGAGGGCTGGAAAAAAAGCAGGGTCACGGCAGGAGCCATGAGCACCAACAGGTAAGAAATCATAACAGTAAAGAAATTCTTCAAGTTAACCACCCTGGCCAGCTACTCCTCCTTCACTGCTTATCAGGATATTTCCATTTTTATTCTTATCAAAAAGCAAAATCTATTTTATCGATATTTTATTAGCCACTAACTTGTTTCACCACATCCAAACACAATCTAATAATCATCCAAAATGTACCGTTCAAAAATTTCTCAAAGACATATGTCATTTCATTTTTATTTTCTTTACACTTTAAGCTATTTAAAATTAAGTAGAAATCCTCTTGCTCCTAAGAAGGGATTCTTGGGAAGAAGGTGTGTACAGTACCGAGTCTTGATTATCTTCCTGCTTTCTGGGCCGGCGATAGCCCAGCGGGTAGGGCATTTGCCTTGCAAGTGGCTGGCCCATGCTGGCCCGGGTTCAATCCCTGACATCCCATATGGTCCCCGAGCAACACCAAGAGTAATTCCTGAGTGCAGAGCCAGGAGAAACCCCTGAGCATCGCCGGGTGTGACCCAAAAAGCAAAAAAATTAAAAAAAAAAAAAAAATATCTTCCTGCTTTCGTCCTTTCTCCTCCCTCCCCTTCTTTCAGGGAAAATTTCTTACCTTTCCTCTCCTCTCTCCTCCCTGCTCTCCTCTCCTTTCCTCTCCTTTCCTTCTCCTTTCTGAACTGCTTCTCCAGTTCTAAGAGGCTCGAGTTAATAAAATTTCAATAACCGTTTGCCAGTTAAGGTTCTCTAGTTAGTTATTAAAATTGAGTTTCCATTTTAATATATAACAGCATTTTAATAATTTTCCAAAAACATTCTCTCCATGCTTCTTTTACATCATTTATAAAAGAGGAAAGAGTAAGAGCTCCAAATACATAGAGCTGTTATAAGAATTAAGTCAGTTAACAGATATAAAGTTCTAGAAAGTGCCTGCTACAAAGCAATCATTTTTTATCAGAATAATCTAGGCTATTCTGTCCTGATACGCTGTCATGACAACAACAACAAAAACACACATTCTTTGGGTTTGACACAGGATCAGAGCTTTTAGGGCTAAAGAGACCTCAGAGATCTACACTTAAACTACACTTTACAAATGAGAAAATCAGATGCACACAGGCTAATGATAGGCCCAACAGCACACATATACACCCAGAATGCCAAAGTCATCATCTTGGTTTCTGGCATCCTGAACTCTATCCTGGTATGATTTTTTCATAATCCTAAGAGTCAGGAAGAGGAGGGCTTTCAACTTTGAAAGTGTAGGAAATGGCAGTGGTGTCTCTTGAGAAAAGGAGAAAGAACCTACATAATTCTCTTCCGTATCACTGGATCCTACCCAATAATTAAATCGTATGGGGTCTGTAAGGGCAATTTACTAGGAGTTCCTTTCAAAGTCCATAAAATTAGAGTGCATGCCTATTATAAAACAAACATTTTTTAAATTTTTTAAAAGATAATAATCCATTACCAGTAAAATATGGAATGGTTAAAGCACTTTTTCTAAGGATCACAGGGAAAGAAAAAAAGATTTCTTTCTCTTTTTTCTGTTTGTTTTGGGACTACACCTAGTGCTTAGGAGTTCTTGCTAGCTTGAATGCGCAGGAGACCATGTTGCATGCACAGCGTGCACTCTGCCCCACTGAGCTATCTCTCTGGATCAAAAAATTAAGTTTCCAATGTCCCTCCATACTATTCAAGTCGAATCATCACCTCCTCTCTCAACCATAAAAAGCAAATTTCTTTTAAGGGAGTCACCCATCCCCACTAGATCAATAAGCAAAAGCCTTATTGGATCAGAGCAATCATTTCCACTTTTAAACTATACCAGAGACCTCTAAGACCGTTCTCTAGGGCCATCTCAAAATCTAGCAAGCATCCTGGGCTCAACTCTCTAAGCAGCCCTACTATGCCTTCTGTGGCTACCGATCCACTCACTTTAGCTTGGAAAAAGAGACCCTCCAATTTCTACATCAGGACAGAACACTGTCAGGTGACTCAACCTATCACCAAAGTCCCTATCAAACTGGTGTAAACTTAGTACTTTTGGCACAGGGGAGAAGGTGGAAAACAACTTGTTGCCTTCAAGTACAAAACTAAGTGGTTAGTTGGTTGAGTGATCATAGCCCTTTTTTATTTCCCACCTTATTCTAGGACCTTTCCACAATTGCCATCAATAAAGGTAAACTCCACTGTCCACAGCTTCCCCCTGAGCACCCCGTCAAAGGCAGAAATGTGGCTGAGACCACGAAGCATCCGAGCTATGTTCTAAACTTGCTCTGAGGAGTACAAACAGAACTTTAGTTTTTGGCAGGTTTAGGAATCAAACTCAGGAACTCACACATGCAAAGTCAATGTTCCATTTATGAGCTGAGACAGATCCCTGGCGTCGAAACACCCTAATTATCCTGATACATGACCTTCAACCATTTTCTTTCTAACCCTCCATCCCGTCCCCACCCCAACCGCACCTCTCCACACACATAGTCTTAATTGCAAACTTTAAACTTTGTTCTGGATAATAAAGACCAGTCCCATATCTAGTCCACAAAAGGAAAATAAAGTTACAATCATAGTTTGTCCTTTAAAGAAAGATCAACAGAATGACAGCCTAAGAGATTATCCTGTCCAACTGATTCTAAATCTCGGACAATAAAGGAGGTCATGGTGACTTCTGTTTCTGGCAGTATGGAGGCCCCATTTTCTGCTAGGTTTCCTAGTACACAACAGCTAGATAAAAGTAAATACCTCTTTCAAAACACCAGTCTGAATTACAAAGAACTACAGGAAAATCTCTAAGAAAGAGAGAGAGAGAAAGATTGAGAGAGCAATAGCAAGATTCTCAAGGGAAACTTTCAAGCCAAATTTGCATTTGATCAAATCTAGCACATAATAGGAGCTCAATAAGCAATGAGTGAAATGGGCAAAGAAAGATGAGGAAAACAGAAAGGAAACTGCCTCCATAGATAGCACAGGGAAGCAATGGGAGGGAGAACAGGTCTCCATTTTTCTTTGTTTAACTATAGTGCATGGGGGGAGAGTAAGGGGGTGAGGGAAGAAAAGGGGACTGGCAAGTGGATATAGAGAGCTGGTAAAAGACGTCCTGGACCTATCCCTTCCAAAGACACAAAGATCACTTATCAGACATCACTGCTCAGAATCCTGTCTTGAGGACAAGAGGATGAATTGTTTTGACCTAAGGGAGTTGACTGCAATCATACAGTTCGCAAATATAGGCCAGCATCTAAAATTGAGGTCTCCTCCAGCCAATTCAAATGTCTCCCATCTAAAAAATACTACAGAACTTCATTTTGCACAGATCATATAAACTCCAAAGTCACTTAATTTTGAAGAGAGGAAAAGACGAAAATGAAAGAAACTAAGCCATAGTTGACTTTATATGGAAAGGGAAGAAACATATTTTGCCAGCGTTTGGGAGAGTGACTTCCAATAGCTACTGGAGTCAGAATCGAATCCAGATTTCAGAATGTTTAAAACACAAAAAGGTAAATAGAATGAAAATATAATTATATATGTATGATGTGCATGGAACACACAATTATTTAAATAGGGACTAGCCAGATGTTTAGAATCTACTGTGTCTTATCCCCAAACATGGAAAATATGAGTTCCTGGCAGATTTGAAAAAATTTGTGACCTTAAGCTCTTTTCCACACTATGGGGAAAAAAACAAAAAATGATAAAGTTTTGTACTATAAAGCAGTTTAGGATTTCATTGCTATGAAAGCCGTCTCTGAGCTATATAAAAATATGAATTGGCTTGTATTCAAAAGTCTTGAACTTTTTTTTAATAAATCCATACTCCTTCTCAAGCAAGGGCTTAACATAACTCTTTCAAAGAAAACAGAATCTCTTTGCCGACAACTTGGCCTGCTCTCCTTCTCCTGTGACTTTATTTTCCTATTTATCATTTTCCATTTGTCTCTAATCAGATTTTAAGGGCAGGTTCCTGATCCCTTTTTCCATAATCCTGTGCGCAGGATGTACAACACTCCTTATGGCTCCAAACCTTCCATGAGCTGTGTCATGTGCGTGAAAAGACAAACAGCAGATGTCAGCCAAAAACATGTGGTCCCAGTGTGCTGTAGAAGAGTTGATTTGCAAAGAAAAGTATGAAAAAATTAACTTCTAGACATATGGTCTGAGGCTTTCTTCCTCTGGGTAGAATAAGCACAATCCACTGATGAGAAAACATTGACAGGTGATGTCTAAAAGCAGCAAGGCATACAGATCCTGGGCTCCTCAGCCAGGCAGCACTGTGGAACACGCTAGTTGATCAGATATGACGCTTTGCCAAGATTCATAGCAGTAAGAACAATACATGTGGGAAAGGCCTTTTGGCAGTCGCTTTGGTAAGCAAGAAGGACTCTGGTTTTTATTAAAGACCAATACTATAAGGTGGCATAGTAGTGGAATGTAGTACTGAGTTAAGAGTTGAGAATTGAAATTCTAATGCCAGCTTTACTTCTAATCAATGATAGGATCTGGAGAAAATCATGTAACTTACCTGGGCTTCTATGTATAGGGGGTGAAGAAGTAGGTTTGAAATCCTGGATCTATATATGATAGCCTTCGTCATCCTGTAAACTTTATTCTAGCACTCGGAGCATCGAATTTTTCACCCAGAAATAAAAAGTAAGAATCATAACTAATTGATGGGGTTTCCATGAGGACCACATATGACAGTGATAGATTTGTGAATAAGTTCCCATAAAGCACAAGGTACAAGACCTAGCACATAATGAGTACACAGGAAGAGTTCACTGTTTGCTCTGCTACTAACACAGTGAAGCACAGGCTAGAGGTAACATCGCTGGCCTTCCTCCTGCCATCTGGGCCTGGGGAAAAATGAGTATATGAACATCAAGTTGTTTTTTTTTTTCATTTCGGGGGTCACACCCCACTACTCTCAGGGGTTACTCCTGCTCTTCACTCAGGAATTACTCCTGGTGGTGCTCAGGGGACCATATGGGATGCCGGATCAAACCCGGGTTGGCTGCATGCAAGCCCTACCCGCTGTGCTATCGCTCTGGCTCCTGAACATCAATTTTTGATCAAATAAATGTAACAGTCGAAAACAAAATGCTAAGCATTGTGGTGGTTTTTAAGTAGAGGAATACAGGAAATAGTTGATTTAAGACCAATCCAAATATGGATAAAAATTGATTTCCTATTTAGTCTATTTAAAAAAAAAACCCAGCATCCCATATGGTCCCCGAGCACCACCAGGAGTAATTCCTGAGTGCAGAGCCAGGAGTAACCCCTGAGCATTAGCATTGCGGGTGTGACCAGCGATCACACGGGTCACAAAAAAAAAAAAAAAAACCCTACAAGGAGCTCTCGGCCATTTCTGCTTTGAAGGTCAGGTTCTTTCCTTATTAGCAGTCAGTAATATATTAGTAATTAAAGGACAATGACAATGCCTACTCCCAACACAACTCTACCTGGAATACTTGAAAAATAAAGCACAAATTTAAGAAATATTAGATATTTAGATGTGTGGAGAAGAGCAACCTGAGACATGCAATCAGAGAAATGATTGAAAAATTGGAACATTTTCATTAATAATAGTCACCCCCATGTGCGGGTATCAGAGGACAACTCTTTCACTTAAATCACTTAGCAAATATTCGTTATAAATGACTTTTTTCTTTGCTTTGAGACAACAGTCAGTGGTGCCTAGGGCTTACTCCAGGCTCTGTGTTCAGGGATCACTCCTGGCAGGGATCAGTAGACCATACTGCATTCTGGAAGCTGAATCCAGGTTGGCAATGTGCATGCAAGCACCTCCCCACTGTACCATTTTGCCGGTCCCTAAATGACACTTTTAAAGATTTATTGTGATTTCCTTCCCTGTTACCTCCTCTTTGGCCCTCAACATAGTTATCTTTTAAACTTGTTGGTGGGTCTTATTTGTTTTCTTTCTTTACAGGGACATACCAAGCACCGTTTCACCCAGTGGTGCAGTACTAAAACTCAATTGTAAGCAACCACCGGGGTTTAACCCAGCAGTTGCAAGGTTTGGGGTATATGTAGTGCTAGGGATCAAACTCAGGGTTTCACATGTGCTCTTCTATTTGAGATATCTCCATGAGTATTTCTAAAACATTATGATAGGCCAGAGAGATAGGACAGGGATTAAGATGCTTGCCTCGCACAAAGCTAACTCCAATTTGATCCCCAGCACCACATATGGTTTCCCGAGTCTAACCAGGAGTGAACCTTGAGCAACACTGGGTAGGGCTCCAAGATTAAAATAAATAGATACAATAGGGGCCGGAGGCGATAGCCCAGCGGGTAGGGTGTTTGCCTTACACATGCCAGCCCGGGTTCGATCCCCGGCATCCCATATGGTCCCCGAGCACCACCAGGAGTAATTCCTGAGTGCAGAGCCAGGAGTAACCCCTGAGCATTGCCAGGTGTGACCCAAAAAGCAATAAATAAATAAATAAATAAATAAATAAATAAATAAATAAATAAATAAATAAATAAAAAAAAAATGCATAATATTAAAAAATAGATAAAATAAAACAAAAACTGACTGAATAAGTAAGGGGGACATTATTTTTTCCTAATTAATTTTTCTCTAATTTTTCCCTCCTCTGAGCTACTTAGTTTCTTTAGTCAAACTCCAGCTCTTGCTACACAGTTTTCCATTCCAGAGTCTTCTAACTTGTTGTCAAGATGTACGGAAGAGATAGCATTTCTTTTACTCTTCCTAACAAAAACAGAACAGGGATATTTAGCCAAGTAGGAGATGAGAGAGAGGACTGAGGGTAGCATCCATGTTTCCTTTAGCCTTTGGAGTTGACTCATTACAGTCTGATTATTTGTCTACATGTACACAGTGTACTAATAGTGCAAGACAAAAAAAGTCTACATGTGTACAATGAAAAAAATAATGGAGGGGCCGGAGCAATAGCCCAGCAGGTAGGGCGTTTGCCTTGCACATGGCCGGCCTGTGCCTGCCCGGGTTCGATCCCGGCTTTCCATATGGTCCCCCGAGCACCGCCAGGAGTAATTCCTGAGTGCAGAGCCAGGAGTAACCCCTGAGCATCTCCGGGTGTGACCCAAAAAGCGAAAAAAAAGAAAAAAAGAAAAAATAATGGAAAAAATATAAAGTGACATATGTCCAGGTTGGTTCTGATGATTGACAACTCAAAGATTCTGGGTGTCTCCCTGAAGTGGAAAAGGAGCTCATATACTGTTGAAGTCTGGGATCAGATATTTCAATGGCCAGCAGTAAGTACTCTGAATGCATCCAAATTGTGGTTCCTTCATCTGCCCTGCAGTTGAATATGGGAAAAGCTTCTATGAGCTATAGTGACTGATGGCACCTATGAAGATATAGAATTAAGTGAAGTTTTTTATGTGCCCTGAGTCTACCTGTGGCTGGAAACTTAAAGCACCTCCAGCAGATGCATACAGGACACCTTCCTCCAAAGCCCTCAGTATATGATCAGTTCCTTGCCAAGTATTTTTAGCCACTGAAAACATTTGGTGGCTCACTCTGGGGAAAGCCTCATCCTGATCAAGTCAGGGGAGGGTTCTCTCTCAAATAAGCAGGATCACACACACGAGAAAGCATCATTTGCCAATGGGATCACCTCAGAGTCCATAGCAGGAACAAATGGCTAAGCCTCATTGGCTGAGCATCTAATGGACAGTCTGCTTGAAGAGGCTTCAGTAACCCACTGAAACCTGGTTTTCCTGAATTCCCAGCACAGCTTTAGTAAAGAGTCTTAGAACCACCAAATACCAGTTATCTCTGAGGAGTGGATGATGAGCTGCTACTTAATGATCCAACCCCTGTCCTCAGTGCATGGTGTGAGACATCTCTTGGGGACATGAATTCAAGCAGAGGGTCACACAAGGTTTCAGTCTTAACTATGGATCACAGAAATTATTGAAATGAAGAGATTTAACTATAGGATGGACAGGATTGTGGGTGCTTACTGCTGAAGAGCAGCTCTCCCTCATCCCACAGGAATAGAACATTCATAGTTTTTGATCAGCCAAAACTACAATGAAGCATGTGAAGGGAAAAAGTATCATTTTGTCCTTGTTCATCTTTATTGGCATTAAAGATAAATGTAAGGCAGTCCCTCTTCAAACCACCAACTGGAGAGAAAGCTCAAAGGCTATCTCCTTGTTTTGCATGCAGGAGTATACATGGTTTGCACGCAGGACCTCAGGATTCGGTCTCTAGTACCATGTGATCCCCTGAGCACCAAGCTGGGAGTAACCCCTGAGCACCCCAAATATGGCTCAAAAATCTAACCAAAACAAACTACCATCCAATTCAGACAAGGAAGAAAGCAGAGACTATATTGGGGAAATGTACCTACCTCTCTTCCCACTGCAAAATATGGAGATGGAATTCTCCCAAAAGTGAATTTGATTACGTGTTGGCAGAAGTTTCCCAGTATGAATACTGAGAGATTTTTTCTTTGAAGACTTTTCATTCCAGACTCAGATGTCTTTTCCCATGGATGAACTAAGTCCTGCTCTCAGCCACAAAATTTCACCAAGAAGTTGACTTCTCTAGACATCTCATTGTTTTGGAGAAGGGAGTGTCAAATCTGTTGTTTCTCCCTCTAGCAATCTAAGAGACTCTTCACCACTGTACTGCTGCAAAATTTAATTAACCTGAATTGTACTTGACCTAAGAGGTACTATTACAGTCTGATACATTCCTCTTGGTTACTTTGTGAAACATACATTATTACATTCAAGGGTTGTTTGTTTATTGATATGGAAACTCATATGATTGGGACTAGAGAGAGCTCACCAGGCTTAGCACATGTTTGCCATGTAGGAGGCCCAGGTTTGATTCCAATACCACATGGTCTTCTGAGCATCACCAGGAATGACCTCAGGAACCAAGCCTGGAATAGCCCCTAAAGCAGGGCCAGTTGTATCCCCCAAAATAAAAAAAGAACTTACACGATCAAGAGCTATATGCACTTTTCTTAAACAAATGAAACACCCCACTCAAAAGATGCACATGGAAAGTCAGCCTGTAGGACTAGAATAAAAACTGAGAAAACTATAAGTAGTACTCCTCAATGATATAATATTAGCTAACTATAGATAGCAAACTATAAACAAAAATTTCAACATTAAATATTGGATAACAAATACTATTCGTTCATTCATTCCAAGATGATTGAGCAATGGGCTCTTTGAAGATGTATATAATCAGGAAAGTCAGAAAAGGACTCCATAGGCACCACAAAGGCTAAGATGCAGCAACAAGAGGCAGTGAAGCTAAGCCCAAGGCTCCAGATCAAGGGCCCTTCACCAAAGCTGGAATCCAAGGAGATGAAACAGAAGATACGTGAGGATGTGACCTCCTCTATCCCAAACCTGAACATCCTCAGACTGAGATGAAACGAAGCTGTGTGAGGATGTGACACAGCTTTTCCTTCCTCCACAGGGAATTTCCTCCTCTACATGACCCTGCTGTGAGTTGGTCCTTTTATCTTCAAGAAGCTGGATAGCATATGAAGATGGGTCATCTTGTGTGAATGGAAAATATGAAGAAGCTGCTTACAATTTCTACTCTTAGCTGCAAATGAAAAGGCTCAGAAAGATGTAAGAGACTCTTTGATTGAAATGACCTAAAAGTCCTACTTGTTAAGAACAAGTCTGAGGGGGTGGAAGGGAAACAGAGGACATTGGTGGAGGGAAGTGTACAGTGAAACGATTGGTGTTTGGACACTGTATGTGTGAAACTTAATCATAAATAACTTTATAACTCACAGTGATTTCAATTTTTAAAAAATTAAAAGAACAAATTTGAATTAATTACTAACCCCCATAGCTAAAACTAAAATATTTAGAAAATATGAAGAGATATTTTGCGATCATAAAATGCCTATATACCTGTGATATCTCATTTCCATGAATGTCGGTGCAATTGTAAGTAACATCAAATTCCATTTTCTAACAAGTATCAATTATAAGGGAATTAATTCTGCAATGACCTATCCTTCTTTTTCTGGTCGCCTTTTACTTCTGTCTATATTTGTTGAAGACTTTATTATAATTAGTTGTTTTATGGAAGTCAGCACACAACCACAGTGATATTTAAGTACAGAACCATTAGTCTGAATTTCTAATACACATGTCATTAAGAAAAAAGGAATCTTGCCAGATTAAATATGAACAAAAATTATATGCATAATTATGTATAATGCAATAGATATAAAACAGAATTATATTCATATGTAATTATATATTATATATGGTCTTCATTTTTGAAGGATATATAATATCTGATTTTAATTTTAAAATGCTATTATTGTTAACAGATAATCTAAGAGAATCTTTAAAAAAAGTCATCTGAAGTGTTGGTACTGGTTTTAACTCTTGACAATTTTATTTGTTTCTACTTTTAAAGAGCATTTCTATATGCATTTCTGTACTTATGGTAGAATTTAAAGTCTTAAAAAACTATGAGATGTCTGAGATGAATCTTCTTTTACAAATTAAATTTAATGAACCATAAAAGACTTATTCATTCATGTATTTATCTAGTGTGAAGGATAACTACCTACAGATTTATCTATATAATGCCAGTGGACTTAGTATTATGTCTTGGAGACAATGTGTAAAAAGACAAACAGGCAGCTTGGAGCAATAGACATGATGAAAAAATGATTATAACATACCAAAAGAAAAGTTAGAAGTAAATACGAAATAATAATAGCTGAAAGAGAAGAAAATTGCAGCATCACTGCTAAAGATATGGGCCATGGCATGGATATAATATAGATATTTTGAACTAGAGAGTTTGGGGACCATGTGGGATGCCAGGGATCGAACCCGGGCCGGCACAGGCTGGCCCGCTGCAAGGCAAACGCCCTACCCACTGGGCTATCGCTCCGGACCATAAGCTCTTTGGTGGGACTCCTATCTGGTGGAATCCTCTTTGATAGGAGACTTGGGCTCGTGTATGGTCTAAGTTCTGACCAGAGCTAGAGTCGTCCATTATATTAGATTGTGGTGGTAGAGCTTGTGGTACTATTAATAGCCTTTTGGAACTGCGCCAGACTCATGAGTTTTCATTTGTTCCCAGGCGATCTCGGATGTAGAAGAAAACTTCTATCCTCATACTGTTGGGGACCTCAGGGGCTCCTGGATATCAGATGACTCTTCCCCATTACTCAGTAAATAACAGAGATTTTAAGCAAATTTCTTCTCACGTGACTCACAGACATGGACCAGAGCTTCTACTGGCTCTCCTGTGCCAGCCACTCATGAGGTGCCCAGGAGGGATGGTGGGTTCTAGCCCTGGCCTGCCACCCCAGCAGAGCCTCGCAACAAGCCAGATGACCCCCCCCACTCCATGAGGGCCTCCATTTTCCACATCTGGACTTCCCCCTCATCAGAACTCCACCCAGCAGACCAGCCTATCATATCCCGGCTCATTGAGATCCACCCTGCAGCAGTGTTTTTTAAATCCGACCCAGAGCCTTGCAACAAAACAGACAACCACCCACTCCTGGATTCAGAGATGACTACAAGAGTATGCTACCCACACGGCAGAGCCTGGCAAGCTACCAGTGTTGTATTTGATATGCCAAATACCAGTAACAATTATAGACCTCATTTCCATGACCTGATGGAATGGTTTGAGGCGCTTTATGTTCCTGGAGCAAGCAGATGCCCTTGGGCTGTACTTGCATGAGACAGGACATTTGGAGATGTTACGGTGCCCGCTCAAGCAAATCGATGATGAACGGGAAGACAGTGATACAGTGATTTTGAACTAGAGTCATGAAAGTTGCATAGTTGGATATACTAAATATCATGGAACCATATGAAAATTCTGGCTGTGCTCCAGGGCTACTCCCAACTATGTGTTCAGGAATGACCCCTGAATCTGCTATGGTTCTAAGGATTCAAGCCAGGATTGTGGCTGAAATCCCACAAAGTCAAGATAGTACATTATTTCCTATACTATCTGTCTAGACTTTGAGTCATATATTTTTTTGAGTCATATATTTTAAAAAATGGATTTAATAGTTGATGCATTATATCTCATGAGTTGTTAAAATGATGTGAAGGGCCAAGAAGATGGCTCGGAGGACTAGAGCACATGCCTAGCATTATCCAAGGGACTAGAAGAGACCTGATGACTGCTGCACTCTAGGCCTGAGGAGGACTGCTTCTCTGGGCTGGATGAACCCTCAGGACTGCATCTCCAGGCTGGATACTGCACCCTCAGGACTGCATCTCCAGGCTTGATTCCCCTCAGGACTGTATCTACCAGATGAATGCTGCACCCTCAGGACTGCATCTCCCGGCTGGATGCACCCTCATGACTGCATCTCCTGGCTGGATACACCCTTAGAACTGCATCTCCCGGCTGGATGCACCCTCAGGACTGCATCTCTCAGCTAGATGTACCCTCAGTACAGCATCTCTCGGCTGGATACACTCTCAGAACTGCATCTCCCCACATGATGCGCCCTCAGGACTGCTTCTACCAGTTGGATGCATCCTCAGGACTGCATCTCTCAGCTGGATACACCCTCCAGATGCAACTCCTGCTGGGTGCACCCTCAGGACTGCATATCCCGGTTGGATGTACCCTCAGGACTGCATCTCTCCCAGTTGGATGCATCTCCCAGTTGGATGCACCCTCAGGACTGCATCTCCTAGTTGGATACACCCTCAGGACTGCATCTCCCGGTTGATTGCACCCTCAGGACTGCATCTCCTGACTGGATGCACCTTCAGGACTGCATCTCTCGGTTGGATTCACCCTCCGGACACATCTCTGGGCTGGACGCACCTTCAGGTCTGCACAGCCAGACCTCTCCATTCCTCTTGTGGGGACTTGGTCCAGACTTCCTGAACACTGCTGGAGATACGAAAGCATTATAAATTCCTTCACTTCTATTTCTCATATTCATTCAGCAAGTGATATTTTTCAAAGTATAATTATATTGTCTACTGCTATAGACAGAAAGTTTATATGCACTAAAATTCATTATATCTTATAGATTCCACTAAAATCCCCAAAGTCACAGTATTTGGAGGTGAAGGCTTTTGGAGGAAATCATTTAATAGGATTGGTAACCAAATGAATGGAAACAATGTCTTAATAAAATACTCCCTAGGCGCATGCTGCATGGACACACATGCTGCCCGAGCCCATGTGACCGAAGCACATGTGGTGCCCAAGCACATGTGTCGCCTGCATCTCCCCTCTTGAGATTGTACTTTCTCTCTTACTTTCTCTTCCCCTTTCCTTTTCTAAAACCTCCTTAAAAACTCTGTAAAACTTAAAAAAAAATACTCCCTAAAATTCCCATACCCTGCAACATGTGCAAAAACAGTCATCAGTGAACCATGAGATAGACAGTGAAGCAGCCACCAGACTGAATCTTCCAGAACCTTCTTCTTGATGTCACAAACTTCAGCGTTGTTAGAAACAAATGTTTGTTATTTATAAATTATCCAAGTTATATTTCTGTTGTACCAGTCTGAATGAACTAGGATACCTGCCATGAATTCATCATTACTAAACTGATTAATATGCTTTGAATTGCAAATAATGAAATTAATTAACTTGTCTTAAGCTGAAGTAGAGGACGCAGGCAAACAATATCAAGGTATCTTCCTAAATCAAAAAGTCACTGAAAAAAAATTAAAAAAAAGCAGTCACTGAAAACAAGAATAGAAAAAGAATGACAGAAGACAGCAGAAATCTGTGATGTCTGTGACTTGGTTTCAACCACTCCTTGCTCCATTATATACTCATGTTAAATTGTCCTGGCATGGGTCAGATGCCCACATTTATCAATCATTCGTGGCAACTCATCCACCAGGTGCTACTGTAAGAAGAAGACGTATTGAAAACTAAGCTAGAAGGGACTGAAAAACTAGTACAGTGGGTGGGTTGCTTTCCTTACATGCAGCCAACCTGGGTTTGATTACTCATATCCCACTTGCTGCCCCCAAGCCCGCCAGGAGTGATTCTTGAGTGCAGAGACAGGAATAGCCCATAAACACCACTGGGTGTGTACCAAAAAACAAATGAAAACCCAAAACTGGGAAGAAGAATCTACCACAATCACTGCTATAATTAAAGACTTTTACTTTAAAAAGGCAACTCAAGAGTGAAATGAATGCTTTGGTTATGTACTTGGTTAAGGGATTTCTGCAGAACAACATACACAAGACTCTGTGATGATATAAGCATGCCAGTTTTGGCTTCCAACATCCAGAGACAGACCATTGTGTTAAGAAGTTTGAAAAAGTAAATAGTATTATATACTTTCAGCAAGAAATAAAGGAATGAGTGATGTGACAGTAAATATCCTAAAAACTTGACAGAATAATCTCAAATCAAGAAGCTGTCTTTGGAATCTGCCTATAAATGGATGGACATGGAGAGGATCATGTTGAGTGAAATTTGCCAGAAGGAAAAAGACAGATATAGAATGACTGCATTTATTTGCATGACATAAATATAAATATATATATATATATCACTGTATCACTGTCTTCCCATATATCATCGATTTGCTAGAGCAGGCACCAGTAACATCTCAAAACATCCTGTCACATGCAAGATAGCCTAAGGGCATCATCCCACTCCAGGAACATAAAGAGTCTCAAGCCATTCCATCAGGTCATGGGAATGAGGTCTATAATTGTTACTGGTATGTATATTATATACAAATACAAAGTCAGCCAAAATATGGATCAAGAGGTCTTGTCAAAAGTGGAATCTACCACAAATGTGTAGGAGTCAGCGGTTAGGTAAGACTAACCAGAGAAGAGAACAGTGTGCTAATAATTGTCGAAAGTGATAATATCAGCCTAGATCTGAGCACTGAATATAAGCAAAAAGATACATATTATAACCTCTAAATGTATGTATTGCAATCTACAATGTGTAAGAGAAGGAAGAGAGAAAGAGAAAGAAAATAGATAAAGAACCTGCCATAGAGGAGGAAGGGAATCGGAGACATTGGTGGTGGGAGGTGGACACTGGTGGAGGGATGGATGGGTGCTGGAACACTGTATGACCACAACCAAAACATGAACATCTTTGTAACTGTATATCTCATGGTAGCATAATAAAATATTAAAAAATAATAATAAAATAAAATTTAGAAAAAGAAGTCCTTGGAGCTGGAGAGACAGGACAGTAGGTAGGGCATTTGCCTTGCATGCAGCCAACCCAGGTTCAATCCCCATCATTCCATACAGTCCTCCAAGCACCACCAGGAATAATTGATGAATGCAGAGCTGGGATTCATCCTGAGCATCACTGGTGTGACAAAACAAAGCAAAAAAAGTCTCTGATGTCTGTCAGTCATGGGCCCAATCCTATCTTGGTGACTGACTTACTTAAGGTGACTGTGTGACATTGGTATGTGACTTCTATTCTCTAGATCTGTTTCCTGCTTATATTTTTTAAGTTATGAATAATACAAATACCTCTCATGAAACCATGATAAAGTTAAGCAGATAATGCATAATGTATAGCAGATACCTACCAGCCTCCAGAAAACCATCATTTTAAAAAGTCACTTTTACTTATGTGCAAATCCAGAGAGGAAACATTCCCAAAGCACAATGTGTGTGTGCTGGGTCAAATAATATTTGAGAGATGCTGGGTCACACCTGGCTGTGCTCCGGGCTTTATGCTCAGGGGTCATTCCTGGAAGTGATCATGGAACCATATGTAGTACCAAAGATCAAACCCAGGTCGACTCCATGCCAGTCAAGTGCCTTAATCCCTGTACTATTTCTATGGTTCACAATAAAACTTTTAACCCAAAGGAAAATTTGGGTTTGGCCAATTCAGATAATAACCTTTCAAAAATCAAGTAAAGCACTTTGAAACAATAACCCTAGATTTTCTATAAAGCTGGCATTTGTATTTTAAAGACCACAAACACTTAGCAACCAAATCACAGAGTGTTGTGATGAATGAGATGAGGATAACCAATCATCCTTGCTGCTTTTTCCCCCACAGGAAGATAAACTGAGGTCCAAAGAGGAGAATAATTCTCACTCAAAGTCACATCACAACAGAGGCAGAGATGGCAGCTCTGGTAGGCACAGAGCAAGCTCTCACAGCACACAGCTCCTTCCCAGGCTTTCCCGTAGAGCCCCATCCACCAGCCTCATTTGGTTGTTGAACTGCAGAAGGATCCTGTTACCACATAATTAGTCTCAGAGCATGGGCAACAGCTGCCATGAGCCAGATTTCTAAACATCTTTTGACCCAGCTGCAGCCCTTCCATCACATACCCCCGATGGTGCAGCTGCCATAACCACACTCCATATGCTGGCGGCTCCGAGACCTCAGGAATTGGCCCAAGTGACTTTTAATTCCAATCGGGATGAAGCAAATCTCCTCCCAGAAAGGACTGCTGAAAGAACACCTTTAGGGAATTTTTGATTTAGCATTCTTCTGCCTGAAAGGGTAAGGACTTTGAAAAGGATTTTAGAGGATACTTTTTTCTAAAAGATAGACAGAATATGGTGAAGAATGAACAATGAAGTAGCACTTAGGAGCCTGAGCAACATAATGGTAAGTCGGAGGACAGCCAGGCCATCAGTTAGCAAGGCAAAGCAAAGACCAGAAAGAAGTTTCTTTTGCAGAAACAATCACTGGAAGAATATATCATGGGAAATATGATCCCTTAATATAATCTTAAATAATATCAACTTGAGGTTATTTTTATTTCAATCTGGATAAATTCTGTCCATCTACCCTTAAACCCAGTAACCTACGTATGCCTTCATATGCTCACAGGCACATTTCAGAGGTTTTACACTTCTTTCTCAAATCTTTAATCCAGTGCAGTAATAGAATTTCCCACAAAAAGGACAGTAAAAAGTATTTTTTAAACAAGGGCTGAAAAGTGCTTTTTCATCCGTGGATATTTATTTTGTTTTATAATTCATTTGAGACTTTTGAAGTTGAGAGAGGATGGGGGAAAAAAACGACTTTCAATTTTGAGTCTGGAACAGAGTAGGCCTATCAAGTCCAACACAACACAAAGAAAGTATCTCACAGTGCAGACACTGCCAGTGCCCGGAACAAAAGCATTATTGAATAGAAGAAGAATTTAAATTGGAAGCAAGTCCTAATGTGATACCTTACTCACTCCCAGTCCTACTGCCATTTTTCCTAATAAGATGAATTATTAGTCTGAGGTTACATAAATCTCAACATACCAGAGCCCTCAGCAAGTGACAAGGCAGCCCAAGGCCTTGTTGAATTCATGCAGCTGTACACTGCTTACAATACGGGACTGCCCCTCTCTCTCCATGGTGGGGGCTTATTTCATGGACTAGAAGAAAATCACTATACAAAACCCACAGAGAACAACTGTAGACTTTTGCCTGCCTGGGAAATGAAGTGAATTTGGGGTTGTATCCTTGAAGGTTTTATTTCTTTTATTTTAAAAATTAAAAGTGAAATTAGAATAAATTGTATGCTTTACGGGCTTAGGAAGAAGGAAAATGAAACATAGAATGTTTACAGCTTATAGCGTCTGCAGAGACTTCTGACTTATTTCCTTTACATTTTTAAATTGCCTTAGGAGCTACTAAATGCCAGTGTGGGAGACTAATGAAGACCAAGTCCCAAACTCAAGCAAGACCGGGTTCTACCACTGTTTGTGTCTACGCTGCTTAAGCTCTTGAGAGTTAATTGCTTCAAATTTTCCCATTAGGAGCAGGAGCAATAGTATAGCTGGTAGAGCATTTGATTTTCATGTGACTGACCCAGGTTCTATTCCCAGTATCCCATACTGTCTCCTGAGCACCACCAGGAGTAATTGCTTAGAGTCAGGAGTAGACCTGAGTATCGCTGGGTGAGATCCACAAACAAACAAACAAGAACAAAAAAATTTTCCATTGAAAAATGAAGAAAAAAATAAAATAAAAAGAAACCTGAGAACAGAGTGATAGCACAGCGGGGACGGCATTTGCTTTGCACGTGGTTGGCCTGGGTTTGATCACCAGCATCCCATATGGTCCCCAAGCACCATCATAAGTAACTCCTGAGTGCAAAGCCAGGAGTAACCCCCTGAGCATTGCTGGTGTGATCCCAAAAAAGCCATGAATGAATGAATGAATGAATGAATGAATGAATGAATGAATGAATGAACGAACGAACAAATGAACAAAAGGCCATATATGCAAAGTACTCTTGCACTGCTGAATAAATTTAAAGCATAAATACATTTAAAACATTTATATGTTTATAGGGCTTAATGTAGCCTACAAATTCAATAGACAATTTGTCTTTATAGTCAGTATTAATAGTGAAAACCAACAGTAAACTGGAAAATATATTTAAAATAATTCAATAAATTTCAGGCATTCATTTATTTTCACAGATAAATTTCTCTTTCTTTTTGAAAAGAGAGTTGCTTTTTGGGTTTTTTGTTGTTTGTCTGTATATGTATATGACTTTTTCTGATTTTGTTTTGGCTTGGGCTTACTTCTGATTTTTTTTTTTTTGCATTTTGGGTCACACCACGCTATGCTCAGGGGTAACTGCTGGCTCTGCCTCAGGAATTACTCCTGGTGGTGCTCAGGAGACCATAAGGGATGCTGCAGATCGAACCCGGGTTGTCCACATGCAAGGCAAACGCCCCTACCCACTGTGCTCACACTCCGGGCCCACACTTAGCCTTGATTGTGCTCAGGGATAACTCCTGGTGGTGCTTGGGGAACTATATGCAGTATCAGAGATGGAGCCAGGGTTAGTCAAATACCAGCGAAGCACCTTAAGCCCTGTACTAGCTCTCAGAACCCTTAAAAGATTGCATGATTTTTAAGTCTGTAAGAAAAATCTCCCATCAAAACTTTTACACTAAATTCTTCTAGGCTGCACAGAAGTCTTCTTTCATTTACGTCCACTTACAGTGAGGCTCTGCCTTAACCATTTCCATGCAGCATCCACACACTCACTGTTGCTGAGCATTTATTCAAGTGTGCTGAGCACTAAGCTAAGGCATTAATATCATAAACGTGTAAGGACAGGGAACGCATGAGGCATTGTCCTTGGCCTTGGGGAAACCCTTAGTCAAGTGAAGTGACAAATAGGGAGACAGATAATCACCAGAGAAAGGGATGTGAGCATTAGAGGGAGTGTGCAAAGTGCTGAGGCAGCACATAAGAGGGAACCATCAATCTGACATGACCACAAGGAACGACTTCACAGAGGATGTGAACTCTGAGTGGGACCCGGAACAAAGAATTAATTTCCCTCAAACACAAAAGGCCAAAGGCACGCAAGTGTGAAAAACTCATGACATGTTGAGTGGGAAAAGAATAAAGAGCTAGGAGTTCCAAGGAAGGCAGGAGACAGCCACAAAGGTAGCAATCAACTCTCCCCAGAAAGGAAGGGCCCCAAGAGTCATTCAAGGACGAGAACATTAAAAGCAGAAATGTACATGAAGAGTTTAGCAAGCATTCTGCAAATGATACTCATGCATTTTGAGTTGAAAACTATTAAAAATGTCTCTGATTTTAGTGCAATCAAGATATAAAACTATCTTCGAATTAAGATATGCCATTATTTAAACTGAAAATGCAATGTCATTCATTCAAATGACATATGGAACATCGATATGCTAGTGCCCTACTACACCTTTGGAGGTGTAACCATGAGCAAAACTACTGACCTCTCATGAAACCTAGAGTTTAATAAGGGGAGACAATCAAGGAAAAAATACAGCAAATAAGAAACAGTATGACAGAAATAAGTAAAACATGAGGACAGCAAGAAGGTGTCAATTTTATACAGGGTCACACTTCCATATTGGTCACACTTCCTGGTTATATGACATTTGTCCAAAGATCTGAAGCGAGACATATTGGGAAGGTACTATCAGGGTACAGTATTTGATTTCTCCACAGTTGTCACACATTCTTAGGTCTTTTTATCACTCAGTTATTTATTGGGGTAAGGAGTTGGTGCACACCTGAGAGTGCACAGGGCATACTCCTCACTCTGTGCTCAGGGTCTCTTCTGGCAGTATTCAAGAGACCGTGTGGTACTAGGTGTCAAGTCTTCCTTTGCATGTGGAATGACCAATGAACTAGCTCCTTGGCCATAAATAGTATTTTTAATTTTTTACTTACATTTTGAATACTGCCAGAAGAGTATTCAAGAGGCGCTGGAAAGCGTCCTTTCTCTTGAATACTGCGAGAAGAGACCAGAAGAGTATTCAAGAGGCGCTGGAAGCGCGGAAGGCGCCCAGGCGTGGGGCGGGCGGCGGCGCCCGCGTCCAGCCGTGGCGCGTGCCCCAGCCCGCTGGCGCCCCAGCCCGACCACCCAGCCCTTAGAGCCAATCCTTATCCCGAATTACGGATCCGGCTTGCCGACTTCCCTTACCTACATTGTTCCAACATGCCAGAGGCTGTTCATCTTGGAGACCTGCTGCGGATATGGAGTGCGGCCCAGCACGAGATTTACACCCTCTCCCGGATTTTCAAGGGCCAGTGAGAGCTCACCAGACGCCGCCGGGAACCGCGAGCGCTTCTTAATACTCTTCTTAAATACTCTTCTGCGCTTTCTCTTGAATACTGCCAGAAGAGACCCTGAGCACAGAGTGAGGGGTATGCCCTGTGCACTATCAGGTGTGCACCAACTCCTTACCCCAATAAATAACTGAGTGATAAAAAAAGTCCTAAACTCCTTACCCCAATAAATGGGTAAGGAGTTTGCCACTCACAAGGAGGCCCAGGAGAAATGGTGGGTTCTAGCCCTGGCCCGCCAGCCCAGCAGAGCCTTGCAACAAGCAGGCGACCCCCACTCCATGAGGGCCTCCACTTTCCACATCCGGGCTTCTCTCTCTCGTCAGAACTCCACCCAGCAGACCAGCCTATCACAGTCCGGCTCGCGGGCTGCCAAGCGGCCACTCGGTTCATCATTAAGTGCTTGACTTAGAGATGACTACAAGAGTATGCTACCTGCGGCAGAGCCTGGCAAGCTACCCGTGTTGTATTTGATATGCCAAATACCAGTAACAATTATAGACCTCATTCTGGAATGGATTGTGGCTCTCTATGTTCCTGGAGCAAGCAGATGCCCTTGGGCTCTACTAGCATGAGACAGGACATATGGAGATGTTACTGGGGCCTGCTCGAGGAAATCAATGAACAACGGGAAGACAGTGACAGTGATACAGTGATACTTACATTTTATAGGGGGTCACATCCAGATGAACTATAGGAGTTGAAGGTGGGGACCTAGGGGTCAAACCCTAGTAATTCTCAGCTAATACTGTGGTCCAGGAAGACCAGAGCAGTACTCCAGGAGGTCATGTGGTGCCAGGGATTGAACAAAGGGCCTTCCATGTACCAGACAAGTGCTCTACCCCCATGGAGACATATCCCCAGTCCCCATATTTTGTTGTTGGTTTTTTATTTGTTTCAGGGTAATATCCAGCAAAACTCAAGGTTTATTATTGGCTTGCTTAGGGTTCACTCTAACAGTGACAGTGCTCAGGAAACCATATGGGGTGCGGGTATCAAACCCAGGTCAGCTGCATGCATGGCAAGGGCCCTGTTCACTATTCTATTGCTTTGGCCCCAGCCTTTATATTTACTTTAAAAGGCCAAGCATTTGTTTTTGCTTTCATTTATACTGAAGTTTAGAGGAGGAATTATGAGGAGGGAAATTTAAGAACTGTAAGACTATATAAATAGATCAACATTAGAAGCTGAGAAACCAGTGTGGAAGGACCTGAAATAAGCAAAAAAAAAAGACCCAAAGTGTAATATGCTCTTCTGTCCTAGAAAATGC